>BQNB010009919.1:9957-85440 GCA_026074375.1 Tanacetum coccineum
GTATCTCCCGATGTTGCTGAATTGAAAGATATGGTTAGAGCTCTACTTCTCGACAAGCAGACATCTCCAGTTCCAGCTCCCGCTCCCGTAAAAGCGGTTGAGCAAAGTTGTGTTACCTGCGGTGGTGCTCACTCATATCGTAATTGTCCGGCTACCGATAGCAACAATTACCGAGATAACATCCAAGAATACGTCTCGCAAGCAGCCGTACCGTCCGCCACCAATGGCAAACCAAATCAGACCACCCGGTTTTCCTCCCATGCAACACAACAACCAAGCCAACAATGTATCAACCCCCGGTTAATCAACACCCAGCTTACCAAGCTCCCGCTCATCAAGCTTCGGGTGTGTCAAAAACTGATTTTGAGAGCTATGTCAAGGCTAATGATGCGGTTATGCAAAACATGCAAAACCAAATGTCCAACATAACCGACTTGCTCACCAAAATCGTAAATTCCAACCAAGCTTCTACTTCAAGTTCGGGTTCTCTTCCTAGCAACACCATTGCTAACCCGAAGGGTGAATTGAAAGCAATCACCACCAGAAGCGGTGTTTCATATGATGGACCTCAAATTCCACCTCCGGTGGTGGAAGTTGATCACGAGGTAACAAAGGACACGTTGCTTCCTAACGGAAGTATCAAAGGCGTCCAACCTCCGATAGTCCAAGTTGATGAACCAGTTGTCATGCCTAGATCCAAAACGACTTTACCATATCCATCTAGGGTAAACAAGGAAAAAGTCCGCGAAAAGGACGACCTTTTAGCTTTGAAATTTATGGAAATTTTTCGGAATCTCCACTTCGAGCTGAGCTTCGCGGATGCTCTCCTGCACATGCCTAAGTTTGCACCGATGTTCAGAAAACTTTTGAATAACAAAGACAAGATCTTGGAATTAACCAAAACACCGGTTAATGAAAATTGCTCGGCAGTCATCCTAAAGACATTTCCCGAAAAATTAGGAGACCCGGGTCGATTTCTGATACCGTGTGATTTTCCAGAATTAGATGAATGCTTAGCCCTGGCCGATCTCGGTGCAAGCATCAATCTAATGCCACTCTCAGTTTTTGAAAAGCTTAATCTCCAAGGACTGACCAAAACTAAGATGATACTCGAGTTAGCCGACCGATCAACTTCCACTCCCACCGGCATAGCCGAAAATGTTTTTGTGAAGGTTGGAACCTTCTACTTTCCAGCCGATTTTGTGGTAGTTAACTATGATGCCGACCCTAGAGTCCCCCCGTTGATTTAGAAGACCATTTTTAAGAACGGCAAGAGCCTTTGATTTAATGTACACGGTGAAGAGATGACCTTTAAGACATGATGACCCAAATCCGTGACTTTCAATAGGTGGATACGAAAAATTTCTCCTACAATGCCTATGGAATCAATTAACAAGGTCGCCTTTTATGATATAGCTTGTGAGGAATATCCCTCAAGAGATTTTATGATTCTCGGAAGTATTAGCAAATTTGAGAATTCCACTCCTTACTTTTACCCGATTGTTGATACCACTTCTCCCACCCTCACTCTATTCGAGGGTTAGTGATTTCATTCTTGAGAAGAAATCGAGCGGCTGATACGTGTCTGATACTTCGTATAAATCAGGAATTGATGATGCCGAATGTGATCTCGAGAAGGACATTCTTCTTCTTGAAGCTATCCTGAATAGTGAGCCCTTATCACCACTTCCCAACCATGCAAATTATTTTCCTGAGGTTAGAAAAGAACTTAAGATTTGTGAAGCCAAAACCGATGAAACATCAATTGATGAACCTCCTGAGGTTGAACTCAAGGACTTACCTCCCCACCTCAATTCTGGCATATTGGAGGGTGACAACATTACCCAGTCATAATAGGCTTAAAGATTTGAGTGTCGGGAGAAAGCCGCTCCTCTAAAGGTGTTCCATCCACAAGCGAGCATCCTGGAACTCCTCCGAAATCAAGGGTATAAACCCGGATTTTGTACTCACACAATTCTATATGGAAAGGACACACACCAGCATCCAACATCAGAGACGTAAACCCCAAAAATCAACGATGACATAAAAAGGAATTGAAAAACTCTGACTCTGGCTTAATTTACCCTATCTCGGATAGTCCCTGGGTAAGCCCGGTACACTGTGTACCAAAGAAAGGTGTTTTACCTGTAGTTGAGAATGAGCAAAATGAGTTAAGTCCCAACTCGTCTAGTTTACGGATGGCGGGTAGCATTGACTACGCGAAATTGAATGAAGCCACCCGAAAGGACCTTTTCCTCTACATACCATGACCAAATGCAGCGAAGGAGCTTGCGGGAAACGAATACATGTTTTCCTCGATGGTTTCTCGGGTTATTTTCAAATACCCATCGACCCAAATGATCAGGAAAAGACAATATTTACTTGCCCATACGGAACTTTTCCTACCGCCGCATGCCCTTTGGCCTCTGCAATGCACCAGGTACCTTCCAGAGGTTGTATGAAAAGGCAATCTCCTATCGACATGATCGAAAAAACATGGAAGTTTTATGGATGGAACTTTTCTGGGGGGGTTTTTGGAAGTTCATTCTCCTACATGCCTAACCCATTTTGGAAAAGATGCTTAACGGTGTGAAGACACCAATTTGGCTCTAAAACTGGAGAAAAGCCATTCATGGTTTAAGGAAGGCATTGTCTGGACATAAAATCTCCAAGCTAGGAATTGAGTCGATCGAGGCTAAGATTGACCGTGTATCCGCACGAAACTCCCCTCACCCGACTACTGTAAAAGTCGGGATACCTAGTTTTCTTGGCATGCCGGGTTTTTATAGAAGATTCATCCAGAATTTCTCAAAAATAGCCCGTCCCATGACCCATTTGCTCGAAAAAGCGAACTCCGTTTTATTTCTCGGGGGGGGGGGGGAGGAAAGAGTGTATTGAAGCATTTAACACTCTCAAAAAGAATCTAACCGAGGCTCCAATCCTGATTGCCCCAGACTGGAATGAACCATTTGAGCTTATGTGCGATGCAAGCGATTTCGCCTTAGGTGCAGTCTTGGGGCAACGTCATGAGAAACATTTCAGGCCTATACATTATGCAAGTAAGACGAATGAATGAGGCGGAATCACGTTACACCACGACAGAGAAAGAAATGTTAGCCGTGGTGTACGCATTCGAAAAATTCCGATCTTACCTTGTCATGAACAAATGCACTGTGTATACGGATCATTCCGCCCTCAAGTATCTCTTTGCAAAGAAAGATTCTAAGGCGAGATTGCTCCGATGGGTTCTGCTCCTTCAAGAGTTCGACTTTGATGTAGTTGACACAAAAGGAGCTGAGAACCTAGCGGCTGATCATCTATCACGATTAGAGAACCCTCACGAGAATAAGCTCGATCCAAAGGAGATAAATGAAAAGTTTCCTCTTGAAACTCTGTAGGTTCGTGATTGCTTTCCTGATGCTAGTACCGCCAGTGGAAGCTTGACATCCGCAAACTACCATGCGGGAAATTTCTGTGATCAAAGGGAAGTCTACCAGCAAAAAGAAAATTCTTCAAAGACGGAAGCTTTATTTCTGGGAAGATCCTTTCTGTTTAAAATCTGTGCGATAATGTTATTCGAACGTTGTGTTTGGTAAAGAAGCCCATGACATCCTCATGGCTTGCCACGATGTCCCACCGTGGACATCACGTGCTAACTACACGCAAGAAAAGTCTTCGATTCCGGATAATTTTGGCCCACTATCTACAAAGATGCCCATGAGTTGGTTAAAAACTGCAACTCATGCCAGCGTCAAGGAGAAGTTTCACAACGGGATGAGATGCCACAAAATTCCATCCAAGTTTGTGAAATCTTTGACGTCTTGGGTCATTGACTTTAAGGGCCAATCCCTCATCAAATGGCAACAAATACATCCTTCGTGGCGTTGATATATTTATCAAAATTGGTTGAAGCAAAAGTGCTCCCCACCAAGACGCCTGAAGTTGTTTTGCAAATTTCTAAATCTCTCTTCGCTAGATTCGGTGCCCCTCGTGCAATACATAAGATCGCGGAACCATTTTTTTCAATGACCAATTTGTTAAAGGTCATCTTAAATACGGATCACTCATCCTTCTCTCCACCGCGTAACATCCACAAACAAGTGGATCAAGTGAGGTGTAATACCAATCGTGTTTGGAAACGAATTCTTGAGAGATCAATGAGGAGAGAACCGTACCTCTTGGTCAGATAAGCACGATATGCTTATGGCTTTTCGTACCGCTTACAAAACACCATAGGGTTTACTCCATATAAATTGGTTTATGAAAAGCCTGCCATCTCGCTAATTGAGTTAGAACACAAGGCCTAACTGGCCTTACAGCATACAAACTTTGATCTTAACACCGCTGTGTGACCATAAGGAAAAGTTCAGCTGAATGAACTAATGAGCTCTGTGATGAAGCTTATGATAACACATTGATCTATAATTGAGAAAAGAGACAAAGAGGAAGTTCACTACTCCATGAACAAGACCGCGTTTACAACTCGTTGGATCGAGTCCTCCTCTTTAACTCTAGATTAAAGATTTTCTCAGGAAAGCTTAAAACCCGCTGGTCAGGACCTTTCACTATCACACAAGTTTTCCCGTACGGCACCGTCGAGTTATCTCAAAACTCCGGGCCAAATTTCAAAGTGAATGGTCATCGTATTAAGCACTACTTTGGAGGGGACGTACCACACTTGGTAGTCCCAGATCTCCAAACATTCCCTAATGTCCAATAAATTCTGGTGACGGGTCAAGCATAGCGACCTTAAACAAGCGCTTCGTGGGAGGCACCCCATGCTTATCGTAGTATTGTGTAGAAAATGAATAAGTGTTTTCTTGTTGTGTGGAGGTTTGCCTCTTCCATTACCCGTGTTTCGTGTTTGTGTTGTTAATTGTCCAGGATTGCCCGGATTGTGAAGACTCCCGTGCTTGTATTTTCATCTAGAGTTTCGCATCCTCAGCTTCACTTTGGGAATCCAGTATCCAAATCTAATCGACTAACGTTTTATCTTTTGGCACACTTAATAAACGGCCTTAGATTTACGTAGGTGCCCCTTTCAAAACATCGAGGACGATGTTTATGTTCATTATGGAGGATCTCCGATTGATTTTTGCCTGGCAAGCCGTTGTCATCACGTAATCCCGTTTTTACCACCACATTTTTGCAAAAATACCAAAAAAATGAAAAAATTAAGAATTTTCAAAAATAAAATAAGTGTTTTGTCACAGTTTCGACTTTCCTAGTGGGTAGAATGAGAATAATTTTTGACTCGATCGGGCGTGTTGAGCCCTAGCTAGTTCCTCAATTGTAGGCTAAGCTTTCATAAGGTGAAGAACAAGAAGTGATAGAGTTAAATATAAGTTTATGTGCTGAGCAAGGATACTACTAAAACCATATATGGAGTAACTTGTGGTCATTTTTTCTCCCATTAGCTTTTAATCCGCCTAATCATACGTGCTCATTTCAATTCAACTAAGTCAATCGATGTTTTTAGAAAAAGCTTCAAATTTTGTAACTTGATTCGTTAAAACGAGTTTTCTCTGTTCTTAGTGATTTGAAAGTTAAAATGCCAAAGAAGCATGAATGAAATATGAATGCAAAAATGCATGAATATTAAAATTATGCCAATGAAGCATACATTTGAGTATATGGAGCAAGTATAAGATGTGTCGTGATATCCCACTCCGCTAGCAACGAGGTGGGGGTTCAAACTAAGATATCTTTACTTCTAAGGATTTGGTGTGTTGTGATATCTCACTAGGAAGCGAGGTCTAGGTGAGGGTTCAAACTAAGACACCTATCCTTAGCCATATTAGGAAGAAGGTGTTGATGTGATTTCCCTCTACGCTAGCAACGGGGTGGGTTTTCAAACTAAGAACACCGGTCGTTGGTTGTGATATCCTGCCAGGGAGCGAGGCCTAGGTAGGTGTTCAAACTAAGCAACGCATTCCTAGCTTTAAGAACTTTATATTATGATGAAAATGTTGCAAAAAGTTCTACAGTTAAAAATTTTCGCTCTTTAAAATCAAGTTACAAGGTCCTAATAAGTCTTGTTGCTTTGAGTCGTAAATCACTTGAATTACGACTAAGCAAATATTTGATCTATGGTTGAGTTGAAATGAGTAACACTCATTTAAATCATATATCCATGTTGGGAGTTAAAATTCACAGGGTCCATAAGTATAGTGGCTTAACATTTAGACTTTATATTGACAAATGATCTTGTTAAATTGCTTGGTATTGGATCTAGTGAAAAATCGGGGGACTATGAATTTATCCGTCATGACATCCTAGAGTACCTATGCGGAACGCTTCTCAATCTATGATCCCAATGTATCACAGCAATAGAAAGGAAGTCGAGCATGTTAGTTAAGAAAAGAAAAAGAAAGGAAAATCCAAAAATATTAGAGATAGTTAGTGTACATATAAAAAATGGTGAAAACGGGACTCGTCGAAGCTATTGATTCTTTAGTTCCCCTTGACGAACACTTTGCTACTTTTCGAGGTAATTAGTCGAGGGGGGGGGCTAAATTCTTAGTTTTCTTGAGTATTTACTTCATAACATTGCGTGAGGACACGGTCAATACCTGAGTAGGGGGATTTTGGTATGTGTTTATTACACATACCATTTCTCCATTGCCTAACGGACTTAAATGACTAAAAACGTACCAAAAATACATTGTATTTGTATGTTTTGCTTTTGTATTGTGCAGGATACGGATATTCAAGAAAAAGAACAAAAAGAAAGCCAAAAACAAGCAATTCCAAGCACGAAGTGGAAAGGGCAAAGTCAAAAGTCAGACAAAGCAAGAAAATACAACTTGAGGGGCTAAAACTGCCAAACCTCAAGTTGTATTGCAAAAGATTAAAAGACAAGGTCTAAAGGTGCACAACGGTAGAGTGATTGCCTTTAAGTTATATAACTTAATAGGTGAGCCATTACTGCTACTCCCCAAAAAAGTCTTCAATTCCCGCCCCAGAACCAGTTACACCTTGTATGTCACCCTCATACTTCTCCCTGCAAAACACTTCTCCCTAGCCAAAATCATTCATCACCCTACTACCCCCCCCCCCCCCAGTTGTATAAATGCCATGTTGGCAATCCCCCTCCATTCCCAAAAGCATTTCGATGGCTGAGATTGTCTCCAAAGAAGCTCAAAAGAAATCAAAGGCTGGGATTTGCTTTAGATTCCCCTCACACAACAAGCACACTTCAGTTTTTAATCTTAAGTTTAGATTTCAAAGTCATTTACAGCTTTTACTTTCAGCTTTGTAACACTTTCAAGATTAATGCAAGTTTGAAGTTTTTAAGTCGATTTACATACCAGTGGTAAGAGTTTCTTGATCATAATTGATTGTGGTTCAAAAAGCTCTCATCACAGCTTACCATAAGCTGTATTTCCATTAAGTAGAAATAAAAAGTTTAAGTATTAAAGAAATCATAAGTAACATCACTCAATATACCATAGCTTATGTTATGGATGATAAGCCAGTTCTGGATGGGCTTATGGACTCTCACTTGCTTGTTTTATACAAGCTAAAGCTTGTAGATTCTTTGTTTGACCCTGTTTTGAGCAAGGGTGTTGTAAGTTTCTCTTTTTCTTGTTTTTCTTATTGATTGTAGAACTGCTCAATTGTGCTCTATCAGTATGTTTGGTGCTTATTTTGCTTAGAACTGTTAGTTCATTTGTTAACACTGTTAGTTTTGAGTTAACACTGCTAGGCCATTTCAGCTTATTTAAGTGCTTAATCTTAATCATAATTGCTTATAAGTGTCTTATTTTGTTAATAGATAATCTGTTTTTAATTAGTTTGAAAGAAAAAAAATGATTTTTAAGGGGTATTTTCAACTAGCAGTACTAACCTGTAGTTAGTACTGCTAGTTCACTTTTGAAACAGCACTAACTTAAAGCTACCAGTACTAACTCAAAGTTAGTACTGCTAGTTCATTTTCTTGGATTTCAAAGGTAGCAGTACTAACTCAACACTAGCAGTACTAACTCCAAGTTAGTACTGTCAGTTAATACTGTTAGTACTGGTAAACCTTTTGATATCCTCATCAAATCTTTTATTCCAGCTTCTTGATGCTTGCTTAAGACCATAAATGGATCTTTGAAGCTTACATACTTTTCTGGGATGATTAGGATCAACAAAACCTTCAGGTTGCACCATATAAATGTCTTCACCAAGATAACCATTTAAGAAGGCTGTTTTTATATCCATTTGCCATATCTCATAATCATAGTATGCCGCTATAGATATGAGAATCCTATTAGCTTTAATGTCAGCGACAGGTGAGAACGTTTCTTCATAATCAATCCCGTAGAGTTGAGTATAACCCTTTGCTACAAGACGAGCTTTATAGGTGTGTACAATACCATCCATGTCAGTCTTTTTCTTAAAATTCCACTTACTTCCAATAGTCTTATAGCCAGAAGGAAGATCGACCAGGACCCATACCATATTGTCCATCATGGATTGTATTTCCGCATTCATAACATCGATCGACTTATTAGATTCTGAATCTAACATTGCAGCTTTATAGCTAGTAGGTTCATTAAGATCCCCTATACTATGCTCCTCCATTTCTAAATTTAGAGATAAACGATCTGGAGCTCGACGTGTCCTTTCAGACCTACGAATCGGAATATCTTCCTCTTGAGGTGGTTCAAAACCTTCAACCTCTATAGGAATTTCGGTAGTGATTTCAGAAGGTGATGTATCTTCATCTTGAATTTCTTCAAGATCCTTGGCCCTCCCACCGACTTCTTGAGTTATGAGATTTTTCTCAAAAAACTCAGCATACCTTGCAACAACTATTTTGTTTTCAAGTGGGAATTAGAAATAGTAACCCATTGTTTCCTTTTGGTATCCTATAAAGATACACTTAACAGATCTTTGTTGGAGTTTTTCAGGCATATCCCGCTTCACAAGCGCCTCACATCCCCAGACCTTTAAGTATGACAGATTAGGAACTTTTCCATACCATAGTTCATATGGAGTCTTATCAACCTTCTTGGTTGGAACCATATTGAGAATGCGTGTTGCAGACTCTAGAGCATAATCCCAAAAGGATAACGACAGAGTTGTAAAATTCATCATAGATCGAACCATGTCTAACAAAGTACGATTCCTTCTTTCAGACACCCCATTATGTTGTGGTGTGTACGGAGGGGTAAGCTGTTGAACAATTCCGTTAGCTTTTAGATAATCTTTAAACTCTTGGCTAATGTATTCACCACCCCGATCTGATCGTATTGCCTTAATGGTCTTCCCGAGTTGATTTTCAACTTCATTTTTATACACTTTGAACGTTTCAAAAACCGCATGTTTATGTTTAAGAAGATAAACATAACCATAACGACTATAATCATCTGTGAATGTAATGAAGTAGCTAGCACCTTGTCTTGACACGTGTCTAAGTGGACCACACACATCAGTATGTATAATTCCAAGAAGATCGATCGCCCTTTCGGGACGATGTGGGAACGATTTCCTTGTCATCTTACCCGATAAACAAGATACGCATTGATTAAATGACTCATCATCTGTTGATTTTAAAAGCCCTTCTTGTTGCAGCTTTTCAATACGTTTCTTACTTATATGAGCAAGACGGCAGTGCCATAGATAAGTAGAGTTCAAATTGTGTTTGGCTCTTTTAGTGCTAACATTATAAATAGAATTATCATTTGGTGCAAGATCATGCATATCAATTTCATAAATACCATTACTGTGAATAGCATTAAAATAAAACACATTGTTCTTAGAAACTGAAATTCCAAAATCTATAAAACACTGGACAAATCCATTTTCTACCAAACGGTGAACTGAAACAACACCTCTAGTTATAGAAGGTGCATAATGACAATTGTCTAAACAAATCACAAGGTCATTAGGTAAAACTAAGTCAAAACTTCCAATAGCTTCTACTTGTTTCAGCTTTTCTTACTCCTCCAAGACCATGTTTTGTGTTACAAATATGAGTACCACAACTAGTGTCATACACCCAGGATTTAGTAGGAAAAGAAAATAATTCTATTATGAAGACATCTGAAGAACTGGCAGTGCCAACTTGCTTCTTCTTCTTAATCAACTCAGCAAGGTAAGCAGGACAATTCCTCTTACAATGACCCACCTCTTTGCAGTGGTGGCAGGTGTCATCCTTAGCTGGGTGCTCTTTAGCAGAAGGTTTAGGGTTTTTAGGCTTAGGGATATAAACTTGTTTATCCTTTCCCTTGCCATTAGCTTTACCCTTACCTTTAGCTTTAAGCGATTTCTTATTGGATTTTTGGATTTTACCACCTTTAATCATCATTACTTGTGGTGTTTCAGCCTTTTTAGGTAAACCCATGAGTGCATAATTGGCCCTTCCTATGCCTGGATTCACTCCAGTCCTATCCACCAAGACCTATCACTATGACACAAAGCTGTGGAAGTATATGTTTTCACAGGCACACTCCTTCTTGAAGCTTTCCTTCTTCTTGTTGTCTTGATTTCTTAGAGCTCTGAACTCCCCTAGCTTAAATGTCCCTCTTGTGGCAGTTGTAGCATTCCACTTTGGACTTATCAAAACCAATAGTCTCATTGCCATTAACAGTAAGCTTCCTTCTTGTATTCTTCAAAAACCTTCTTGCCCTCATAGTCAACATGGCCATTTGCCATCTTAAATCCATCTCTTCCATGTCATCTGGATGATTTATGTGTGTAAGTCCTCATGTTATAAAGTTGAGGGACTATTTGGTTGACTAGCATAAAGAATGCCAAATAACAGCATCACTAAGTTATCAATATTGGTAGAGTAAGGCATCATTAACTTGTTAGTGCTAAGCAGAAGAATCTCTTTCTGAGCAGTAGTATTAATTGCCTTGGCAGTATTAACTGCTCATTAGTGCTGCTAGTTTTTGTTATTTGAAGGAGGGACACAAAACTTTCTCATGTTCTGTGTGCTTGGACTTGAGCAGTCATCCCCTTTATTCTGGTTCATACACTTGAGGTTGTTGTAGAGATGTCCATGTTTCACTCATTGTATCTAAATCAGCTTTATTCCTCCACACAACAACATGTGTGTTCCACTCAGGTGACAAGCTTCTTAATAACTTTTGATTAACATCTTCTTGTGAAAGCTTTTCATCCAAAAGCTCCAACTGACTCACAAGCTTTTAAAGCCTATCAAAGGTTTGATCAAGCATCTCTAAGCTTGGAGCAGTGAAGTTTTCATATTGCTGCTTTAAGAGATTTCTTTGAGTCTTCTTAGTAGCTGCATTCCCACCAAATCTCTTTTCAACAGCTTCCAGTAACTTCTTAGCATCCTTTATAGAGTTAAACTTTAACTGATGTTCATTGGGAATGCCCATCATTAAAGTACTTCTAGCCTTTACTTCTAATCTTCTCTGAGCCTTATCTTCAGCAGATGTAATAGGCATCACTTTTTCAACACCTTCCACAACTACTATTTTTGGCAAGGTTGCACCATTCTCTATGACTTCCCACAGTGCATAGTCTATCATCTGGATGTATTGTTCAATCCTCATCCTCCATAACTCAAACTCACCCGGTTTGAGCATGGGAACTTTGGATGCAGCCACCATGTGTGCAGAATCTTGATCCATATCTTCTAGCAAAGTTTCTCAAAGCAACAAGCTCTGATACCACTTGTTGATCCCACTTCAATAGATCGAATTCCTTAAGCTTGTATAAGGATTAGTTATATTAGATAAATCTAACACAACTATAGTAGAAACTTTGTTTGAATGTATTAAAGATTATGCGGAATCTAATCTTTAATATTAAGAAGAACTATCAATGAAACAGTAATTATATGAACATATAATTCAACAAACAAAAGCTCCAATATTATTAATAATACGAATACTCTCAAAGTATTAGGGTTACAAAGACCTTGAAGCTATGATAATTCTATGAATGACTCGTATCAAACTCTATGCCCTAGAACCTCCTTTTATACACCAAGGAGTCCTAAACGGCTTACAATACTTTCCTAAGAATATCAAATCTTTTAAACAAATAAGTTATACATATCTTTTACACAAATAACTCATATAAATCACATAAGCAGTACTAACTAACTCAGCAGTACTAACTTCTTCACTAGCAGCATTAACTCCTTCAGCAGCATTAACTTTGTACTAACAGTAGTAACTTTTGTACTAGCAGTAGTAACTACTTAGCAGTTTTTCTTCTAAGTCTCTGAGCAGCACTAATATGCACTAGCAGTAGTAACTTTACACTAGCAGTACTAACTGTGTACTAGCAGTAGTAAACACTTAGCATTTTTCTCTGAAGTTCTTGAGCAGTACTAACACAACTGAGCAGCATTAACTCTGATATGAGCAGCAGTAATACTAGCAGCATTAAGAAGGCTTTTAATCCCAACAATCCTCTCCTAAACTTGATATGCTTCTTCAAAATCATCAAGTTTCTTCATTTAAAAGCTCCATAATCATTGGAGATGCTTCAAAATACTATTGAGTCTTAAGCTGTTTTGTGAGAAGTTTAAAAGCTGATATGCCATTTTACTAAAATAATCAACCTGAAGCTTCTTGTTCAGCATATCTGTAATTGTAGGTGGTGTAAGGGGATATCTCTTTTCTACCAGCATGTAAATCATTCCAGATTGCAAACTCAAGCAATGCACTCCACATGAGTCAAATAGCTTCCAGCTCAAAACTTTATACCTTTGTTGCAACTTCCAGATTTCATCTTCTACATGTGGTTCAAACATTGTCTTCAAATCTCCCCATAGCAGCAAATCCATATCCTCCACTGGTCTTGTTGATCTATATTTATCCTTTACCAGCTTGTAATAGTCTAACAATTCTTCTCTGTCACATCTCTTGAGCAATTGACTTATTGTGCTAAGTTACATCTTTGAAATTTCATCAGTTCTTATTATTTTCAACGTGTTGTTCTTTCGCCTTCTTTATGATCTCTTCAGTAACAATATAGTAATGGTGGCTTAGAGTAGCTAAAGCAGTACAGACATCAATGCACCTCTTCTTCATCTGGAATGATTTTCATTAGACTTTGAGGCTCTGTTGTGTCTTTATCCTCATCCACCTTCTGCTTCTTAGTACTCTCTTGTTCCAACTCTTCTCTTCCTCTCTTTGAACTACCTTCTACCAAGTCTGTTCTGAAGTTAACAAATGTATTCACCCTCTTGCAAGCTCTGTCAAACATCTTTTGAATAAAATCAAAAGATTTGTTCTTCAAGTCTTTGAGCTTCTTTCCTTCCATATTCTTCAGGTAAGTACACATGATTTTTCTTTGTTGAGCTTGGGTTGGTGGTTTGTTCCTGCTTCTCTTCTGCACTTTAGCAGCGCAAGTGCTTTCTTTCTTGGCTCAAAAGTTGTTGAAATAACTTTGCCTTTTCTTTAATAGATAACTCTTCTTGCTCCTCTGCTTGCAGTGTTTGAGCCAATTTATGATCAACTTCAATCTTAGCCTGAATATTCACTCTCCCTATTCTTCAAAGTCAAGGCAACATTGCTTATCCTTCTCCCTTGGCAAGTCTTTCTTCTTCATCAAACCTTTCTGTTTGTCTCAACTATCATGCTTATTAAACAAACTTCATCGTAAACCAGTAAAGACAAATCATGTGTTAGAGCATGAGAAATTTCCTGTGCAGGGTGGTGGAACTGCATTATATTTTCATAGCCTAAACCTTTCTTGCAATTATTAACAGATCTGTACACTATATGGAGCTTGTTTCACAACTTATTAGATGCATTTTCAAATTTATCTACATTAAATTGAATGCTATCTTTTTCTTTTTGAATTTTTTCAAGCTTCTTCCTAGCTCTTTATAGTAGATTCTCTCTACTTGAATTCTCTCTTTTAAGCCATTAATGTTTTCTACATAAACAGACTCGTTCTTTTTATAAAATTCAAGATTTCTTCCACTGATTCTAAACCTGTTTTATAACCTAAAACCATTAAACTGGATTTCTCTAAATCTCTTAATAGTTGATCATTTTGAGATTTAAGTAATTTAACAGTTTTCGATACAAGATTTTGAACAATTTGAATCATTGGATACCTGAGTCAGAACTTGAAGATGAGTAAGCCATGAGTGCATAATTAGGTCCTTCCTCTGCCTGATCACTCCAGTCATATCCACCAAGACCATCACATGACACCAAAGTTGTGAAAGTAGATGTTTCCACATGTACACTCCTTCTTGAGCTTTCCTTGTTCTTGTCGTCTTGATTTCTTGGAGCTCTACACTCCCTAGCAAAATGTCCCATCTCTTTATGGCAGTTGTGCATTTTCATTTGACTTATCAAACCCAATAGTCCCTTGTCATTAACAAAAGCTTCCTTATTGTATTCTGCAATAACCTTCTAGCCCATCTTATTCAAATGGCCTGTTTTGCCATCTTAAAATTCCATTCTTCTTGTCATCAGGGATGGATTGTTGCAAGTCCTCAGGTGCAATAAGTGAGGAATATTTGGTTGACTTGCAAAGAATGAACAAATAACAGCATCACTCAAATTATCAATATTTGTAGAGTAAGTAGCATTAACTTAAGTGCTAGCAGTAGAAACTCCATGAGTAGTATTAACTGCTTCATTAGTGCTGTTAGTGTTGTTTATTTGAAGAGGGACACATAAGCTGGTTATATGTGCTTGTACTTGAGCTAGACTCAATCCCTTTTAACTTCTGGTTCATACACTTGAGGTTTGGTGTAGAGATCATCTTATGCTTTTTGTATTCCAAATTCAGCTTTATTTCCTTACACAACAGACATGTTGTTCCACTCAGGTGACAAAATTCTTAATAACTTATGATTGTAACAATCTTCTTGTGAAAGCTTTTCATCTAAAAGCTCTAACTGACTCACAAGCTTTTGAAGCCTATCAAAAGTTTGATCAAGTATCTCTGAGCTTAGAGCAGTGAAGTTTTCATATTGTTGCTTTAAGAGATTTCTTTGAGTCTTCTTAGTGAGCTGCATTCCCACCAAATCTCATTGTTTACAGCTTTCACAACAACAGTCTTTAGCATCCTTTATAGAGTTAACTTTAATGATGTTGTCATTAGGATGCCCATCATTAAGTACTTCTAGCCTTTTACTTCTAATCTTCTCTGAGCCTTATCTTCAGCAGATGTAATAGGCATCACTTTTTCAACACCTTCCACAACACCTGTTTTTGGCAAGGTTGCACCATTCACTATGACTTCCCATGATACATAGTCTATTATCTGGATGTGTTGTTCAATCCTCGTCCTTCATAACTCAAACTCACTCAGTTTGAGCATGGTAAGTTTGGATGCAGCCACCATGTGTGAAGAATCTTGATCCATATCTTCTAGCCAAATTTCTCAAAGCAACAGCTCTGATCCACTTGTTGTTATCTCACTTTATAGGATCGAATGTCCTTAAGCTTGTATAAGGATTAGTTATGATTAGATAAATCTAACGCACAACTTAGTAGAAACTTTGTATGGATGTATTAAAGATTAGCGGAATCTATCTTTAATATTAAGAAGAAACTTATCAATGAAACACAAAAATAATTAATATGACATATATTCAACAAACAAAAGCGCCATTATTATTAATAATATGAAAAACTTCTCAAAGTATTAGGATTACAAAAAAATGGGAACTAAACTTGAAGCTATGATAATTCTAGGAAGACTTCGTTATCTCAAAACTCTATGCCCTAGAACTCGCATTTTTATACCACCAAGGAGTCCTAAACAGCTTACAATACTTTCTTAAGAATATCAAATCTTTTAAACAAATAAGTTATGCATATCTTTTACACAAATAACTCATATAAATCACATAAGTAGTACTAACTAACTCAGCAGTATTAACTTCTTTACTAGCGGCATTCACTCCTTCAGCAACATTAACTTTGTACTAACAGTAGTAACTTTTGTACTAGCAGTAGTAACTACTTAGCAGTTTTTTCTTCTAAGTCTTTGAGCAGCACTAATATGCACTAGCGGTAGTAACTTTACACTAGCAGTACTAACTGTGTACTAGCAGTAGTAAACACTTAGCATTTATTTTCTTTGAAGTTCTTGAGCAGTACTAACACAATTGAGTAGCATTAACTCTGATATGAGCAGTAGTAAATACTAGCAGCATTAAGAAGTCTTTTAATCCCAACATATCAAGGTTGTTTAGAGAGCCTTTGTCGCCTATCCAATTGGCTGTGGAGGAAGTGATGTCGGAATAGCTTGAATGAGGCCTCTATTTATAGGTATTGCCTGTTACGGCGCAACCAATAAAGGTGTTACGCCGTAACCATCAAACACGGCATTCCATATTTAAATAATTTGTTATGGCGTAACCAGATATGGTGTTACGTCGTAACCTTCAAATAATATCCATAAGTACGTGATCTTCATTCCTTATTTGTGGATCTTCATGGTTACGGCGTAACTGGATATGGTGTTACGCCGTAACTCTAACTTTATCAAGATTTTCCTTCCAAAATATATGGTTGCGGCGTAATAATATTGTGTTACGCGTAACGTGTCCTTAGATTCTTCTCTTAGTGGCTTATTATGTTACGTGTAACCATTTTTGGTGTTACGCTGTAACATTCTTCAGAACTTACACTTTAAGTCCTTTTTCCCTTGTTTCTTGTCACCTTCTTGCATTTCACCTGAAAACTACAAAATGATAGAAATTATCTCGTTTTCGAGTATTTGTGAAACGTTTGCAGGTAATATAAGAGGTATTTTGACACTAAAAAGTATTAAATATTTGATGTTATCATGTTGTCAAATTCAGTTAGGGGTGAGCAAAATGGACCACAGACCAAAAACGGGAACGCGAGAAATAGCGGCTGACCGGGACCGACCGGACCGAACCTATTTTGGTTCGATCCTCGTCCATCCTTTTTCTTATTTTCGGTCTTCGGTCCATTCGGTCCGGTTCGGTCTTACAAAAATAACCTAACATTTATGCCTTGTTAGACCGGACTAGACCGAAGACCGAACCGGACCCGACCGACCCGGATTGGACCGGACCATTTCGGTCCGGTCTTCGATCCGGTGTTTTGGCCAAGATCAATTTTGGTCTGATCCGGTCTTGTTCGGTCAGGTTCGGTTTTCAGACCGTGAGCACCCTTAAATTTAGTGGGAGCTATGAGTTGTTTACCTCATATGCGTCTTACTTATTTATGGCTTGGCTTGAAAATAATAAATTACTTTCCAACGTGTGAAACATCTTCATGATAGTAAAAATCACCGTGTATTATCTTTGATAACTTGTTGCCTTTGAGATTGTTAATACAAATAATGTCTAAAAACATTATTTATATTTTTCAACCTCTCGATGTTTTGAAGATAACAAAATGTAAAAACGTTTACGATAAAAATAAGAGAATGTTATAAAGTTATTAATATAAATTTCCTATTTCAAATGTAAATCACTTAAGGTATGTATATATAAACAAATCATTTAAACATGATTAGTGATCAAGAAAATAATTTTTCTTTATTTTTCACAAAAGTATTTTTACAAAAATAAATATATACAAAATACTTTTTAAATAAAAGAAATGTTTTATTTAAACATAAAAATTCAAATCTGGTTTTCCCCCCCCAATAGATAGAGAATTTATATTAAGTTTACCATATTACTCTCACTTAATGTTATTATTACACACTTTAAAAAAGTTAAAAATTAATTGGTTAAGGACAAAAATCAGAGCGTCAGTCTAGGGGCGGCCCCCAGATATATCTGGGACCGCGGGGACCGCCACCAGCTGACCGTTGGAAATTCATGGCTATAAATACTGCACTATTTCCAGTAGAAAACAGACTTCTTAGCACGATTTTTTCAGTCTTCTTTCTCTCTTTAAACTTTATTTCTCTCACTAAATATCTTGATCATTAACATAGTTTAATCTTGTTTCAAGTAATCAAATCTCATCTCCTATCTTCCTCATTCTTCTATCAAGTGCAAGAGAAGAACACTCGTATTCGCCAAAAAACAAAGTGTTATAGATTAGTGATTTCTCATCTCTTCTTCTAAGATTTAAAACTCTATTTTGATTATCTTGTGTGATTGTGTAAGTCGGATAGTGTGTAAATCCGATAGTGTAGATCTTGTGATTGTGTAGTGCTTGTAAAGTGGTAGATTGGTTCTAGCTAAGATTAGGACTCGACATTTAGCTTAGTGTCAAAAAATAATGTAAGCGAAGGGAGCTTGTTAAAATAGTGAAATCTCGAGTCGGATACTCGGGGAGTGGAGTAGGGCGAAGAAGAACTTCGTAGCCGAACCACTATAAATCTTGGTGTCTTTGTTTGATTGTTCTTTCCTTTATCTCATTATATTGTTTGTGTAGCTGCTAAATTTAGATAGTTATCTTGATTGGTTCATATTGTTCATTGATTGAACATATATACTCAAATCTAACAATTTCAGAGTAAAATTTTAAAATGCCAATTAACCTGTAAACTATTCACCCCTTCTAGTTTTCACAATTGGTATCAAAAGCCGAGGTTACTCAAGATTTTTAGAATATACTGTATTTTAAAGCTTGGATCGATCTATGGATTCTGACAAATATCTAGAAGGGCAATCCATGCAAAGACCACCACTCTTTGAAAGTGATAGTTTTATTTATTGGAAAAATAGATTCGAAACATATCTTAAATCAAAAGATCTTGATCTTTGGCATGTTATTACTAACAGTGATTTTCAACCTATTGAACAAAATCCGGAAACCAAACTAGATGAGGCTATCCCTTTTGAAAAACAAAGTGATGATCTTAAAAAGAGGCTTGCGAAAAATAACGAAGCCAAAATGGTTATTTACAATGCTTTGCCAAGAAAAGAATATGAAAGAATTTTCATGTGTACAACTTAGTTAATCACCCATCAAGGTAATAACCAAGTCAAAGATAACAAGATTGACCTTTTGGTACAACAATATGAACAATTCGTCATTTCTAAAGACGAATCTACAGATAATGCTTTTGCTAGGTTTAATACTATTATTACTAGTCTAAAAGCTCTTGATGAAGGTTATTCTAGCAAGAATTATGTTAGGAAGTTTCTTAGGGCTCTACATCCTAAATGGAGAGCAAAGGTCACGACGATTGAAGAGTCAAAAGACTTGACATCAATGTCACTTGATGAACTCATCGGGAACCTCAAAGTTCAACAAGAAAGATTCCGAAATAGTCAAGGCTAAAGGAGAAAGAAAATCTTGCTTTAAAGGATAAGAAGGAATCTAGTGATGAGGAGTGTTCGACTTCTGGATGTGAAGACGAAGAATACGCCATGGCGGTTAGAGACTTCAAGAAGTTCTTCAAGAGAAGAGGTAGATTCGTGAGACAATCTCGGAACGACAAAAAGACGTTCCAAAGAAGCCAAGATGACAAGAATAACAAAAGTGATAGGAAGTGTTTTAGATGCGGTAATCCAAATCATCTTATTGGATAATGTCCAAAACCACCGAAAGACAAGAACCAAAGAGCATTCGTCGGAGGTTCTTGGAGTGATAGCGGTGAAGAAGATGATGAAAAGGCTAAAGACAAAACATGTCTTGTGGCTCAAGCATCAAATGAGGTATGTTCAAATTCCTCTTACTTTAGTGATGAAAATTCATCAATAGATGGTTTTATTTTAGATAGTGAATATGATAAATTATGTAAGATGAGTCTAAAAATAATCACTAAGAATAAACGGCTAAAAGCTATTAGAAATAATTTAGAAAATAAACTTAGTGAGCTAAAATTAAAATTGTCTACATTAGAGAAAAACAAGGGAGTTGATCTCGAATGTACAAATTGTCAATCACTTAAAATTAAGAACGAAAAACTCAAAGAAGCTCTTAAACTAACTAAATTTGAAAAGAGCACACATTGCTTAAATGAAATGTTAAGCAATCAAAAACCCTTCGGTGATAAATTAGGTTTAGGGTTTAACTCATATGAAGCATCAACTAGTAAGTATAAGGAAATAAAATTTGTGAAATCTCAGAAAGTAACGTCCTCTGGTGGCGGTCCCCTTTATACAATGGGCGGCCCCATAAAGTCCAAACGGCCCCTAAAGTAATCAAGAGGCCGCATGTTTGTTCACCAAATTCTAAAAAATATGTTTCTTTTCAAAACTCCATTTTGGGTCATAGACCAAAACAAATAATGGTAAACAATGTTAAAATTCCCGTTGCTAGTGATAATGTGGTTAAACAATTTTATAAACCAACGTTAAAACCTGGAGTTAGATTTTATAAACCAAATTGTAGGTCAAAAAATTCACCACCTAGAAGAGCCAATAATCACTATCCCCGTTCTAAGACACCGCAACCAAAAACGAATGTTGGTCAACAAAACCAACCTCATGGTTTTCCCGTAACTTGGAACAACTTCCAACCTCAAAGTTACACGCCATGGGAAATATGTCCTCCATTTCCACATCCCAATCAATTGCATTAAATGCAAGGGATGTTTAACACTAACAACTTTGGACCCATGAGATATTAGGGACCAAATGTTTGAGTTATTGTCTTATATAAATAGATATGTCTTGGAGTCGACTTGGAACCCGATGAGTGGATTAAGGATAACGGATGCTCTAAACACATGACAAGAAATCAAAAGCTTCTCTCATCCTATAAGGCATACAACAGAGGTAATGTCATTTGTGGTAGTAATCTTCGTGGTAACATCATTGGCAAAGGTATGATTTTTAATGACTCTCTCAATATAGATAATGTAGAACATGTAGATAACTTAATATTTAACTTACTAAGTGTAGGATAAATATGTGATAATAAGTGTCGAGTAACTTTCTCTGAACATGATAGTGAAATCACTAAGGACGGTAAGGTTATAGGTAGAGGTATTAGGAAGAAAGGCTTATACGTGACGAAATTAGGAAATAAGCCAAAAGACAAAATTTGTCTTGCAACGATTGATGAAAACTCCATGTTGTGGCATAGGAGATTAGGTCACGCTAATATGCGTCTCATTTAATCGTTAGCTTCTAAGGAATTAGTTAGAAACTTACCTAAGCTTAAGTTTGATCAACACTTCTGTGATGCTTGCAAAATTGGAAAACAAGCTCACGCTAGTCACAAAGCTAAGAATATAGTCTCAATGACTAGATTCTTAGAACTCCTTCATATGGATCTCTTCGGTCCATCCGCCATACGGAGTTACGGTGGAAACCTCTACACCTTATTCATAGTAGATGACTACTCTAGGTATACTTGGACAAGATTTCTTAAGAATAAAACCGAGGCATTCGAGCAATTTGAAATATTTAGTAGAAAAATACAAAATCAATTAGGATGTTCAATAGTGGCAATTAGGATGGACCATGGTAGAGAATTTGATAATGAAGTGCAATTTGGAGAGTTTTGTAATGCCAACGGTATTACACATAACTTCTCGGCTCCACGCATTCCACAATCAAATGGCGTGGTAGAAAGAAAAAATAAGACAGTACAAGAAATGAGTAGAACCATGTTGAATGAACAATCGTTACCACAAAAGTTTTGGTGTAACTCTATAGATACTTCAACATATATCCTCAACCGAATCCTAATTTAAGCCATCTTAGGTAAAACACTTTATGAACTCTTGAGAGGTAGGAAATCTACTCTTGATTACTTTAGAGTGTTTGGAAGAAAGTGTTTCATCTTAAACACCAAAGACTACCTCACTAAGTTTGACCCAAAGTCATACGAAGATGTCTTTTTAGGTTACTCCCAAAATAGCAAAGCCTATATCATCCTTAATAAACACACCATGAAAATCGAAGAATCACTCAACGTGACATTCGATGAAACTCCTCCACCCTCTAAGACATCACCTTTGGATGATGACTTAGATGAAGTAGAAGCAATTAAGGTTTTCGAAAAGAAAAACTTAGAGAATAACATTGAGGATGAAACTTTAGAAATTGACAAAATAGTCAATATTAAGGAATCTAGGAACCATCAATTAGAAAATGTCATAGGAAACCTTAACCAAAGAACTCTTAGGTGACAAGCCCAATACCAAAGTAACTTCTTTTATTTTATATCAACTATAGAATCTAAGAATGTGAATGAAGCCTTAATGGATGAAAGTTGGATAATCGCTATGCAAGAAGAATTAAATCAATTCATTGCAAACGATGTTTGGGAGTTAGTATCACAACCTAAGAATATGACAATCATAGGAACTAAGTGGGTGTGTATAAATAAGTTAGACGAGAACGGTGTCGTTTCTCGAAATAAGGCTAGGCTAGTTGCTTAAGGCTATAATCAACAAGAGGGCATCGATTATGATGAAACTTATGCCCTATTTGCTAGACTTAAGTCCAATAGAATACTATTAGATTATGCTTGTGATTTAGATTTTAAGCTATTCCAAATGGACGTAAAAGTGCATTCCTGAATGGTTTTATCAGTGAGGAGGTATACGTGGCACAACCTCCGGGATTCATTGACTTCGAAAAACCAGATCATGTTTATAAACTAAAGAAAGCTTTATATGGTCTTAAACAAGCACCCAAAGCTTGGTATGATAGATTAAAAGCTTTTCTTATTAAACATGAGTACAAAATGGGAATGGTAGATAACACACTTTTTACTAAGAAGAAAAGTTCAAATCTCATCATCGTTCAAATATATGTCGACGACATTATATTCGGTTCGACTTGTCAAGACATGTGTGATGAATTTGCCAAAATCATGCATGACGAGTTCGAGATGAGCATGATGGGTGAACTTAACTTCTTCCTTGGATTACAAATAAAACAAATGGAAGACAATATCTTCTTCAATTAATCTAAATATATTAAAGAAATGCTTAAGAAATTTGGCTTAGAAGATTCTAAACCAATGAAAACCCCCATGTCTTCGGATACTAAACTCATAAAAGATGAAAAGTGTGAGTCGGTAGATAGTACCAAGTATCGAGGCATGATAGGTAGTTTACTCTACCTAACGACAAGTAGGCTCGATATTATGTTTAATGTCTGCCTTTGTGCACGCTTCCAAGAGGCTCCCAAAACCTCTCATCTTGAAGCGGTTAAGCCTATCTTTCGATACATTAAAGGCACTACGCACTTAGGATTATGGTATCCTAAGGGGACCGGCATAGAAACTGTAGTATATGCCCACTCTGATTATGCGAGAGATTATGTGGATAGAAAGAGCACTAGCAGTATTTGTACATTTGTGGGATGTTGTTTAACATCTTGGTTCTCGAAGAAACAAACCGCTCTTGCTACATCCACTACCGAAACTGAATACGTAAGCATTGAAAAGACATGTCAACAAGCACTATGGATGAAACAAGCTCTTATCGACTATGACATTCGACTCGACGATGTCCCGATCATGTGCGACAATAAATGTGCGATTGACCTTAGCAAAAACCCAGTGCAACACTCTCGAACTAAACACATCGAAATCCGTCACCACTTTCTTCGTGATAATGTCAAGAAAGGACATATCTCTATCGAAAAAGTGTTGTCCCCTAACAATATCGCTGACATTCTCACTAAACCCCTTAAACGTGAATCGTTTAACTATCTACGTCTTGGTTTAGGAATGATGGAACACATTCCACAAATCACCTCTCTTTTCTTCTATCTCGATTCTAGTCCGTGTTCCACTCCGTGTCGTGACAACTTAAATATTTTGTCCGAAGTACTTTAAAGCATTTTTAATTCGTAAAATGCAAATTAAAACGTCACTCTTCAGTAAAAATTTTAAGTCAAAAATTGAGTCAAAAACCATCTGCTGATGGCGGCCCCAATATCTAGGACGACCCCCTAATTTAATCAGGCGGCCCCCAGATTGATATGGACCACCACCCGACGAACACAAAAGTCTGTCACCCTTCTTTTTGTAAAACACAAAAACAAACACCCCCTTTCTTCAGCCATTGACGAACCACGAACCCAAAACCACCAAACCTTAAAATCAACCACTAAAACAAAAATTGAAGATCAAATCAACACTAATAATCAATCCTAACACCATAAAGATCATCAATTGTAAGTCATTCCATCTATTTTCTTTCTAATTTGTGTCTAGGGTTCATATTGAATAAAAATTCAAAATTGGGGATTTTTATTTTTCTTGTGTTTGTGTGCAATTAGGACTACAACAACACAATGTATAACTAATATGCTCCCCGTAGACATAGGATTTGCCTAATTGAAGTGTGTTTGTCAAAAATTGTTTTTCTCACAATCCCCAATTCTATTTCAAAATCACTCACGTTAGGAACACCATAAAAATGCTTTTATGTATTGTTAATACACTCTAAAAATGTTTTTGCATACATGCATAATGATCTCATGAACAAAACTCGAGATACATAATTCATATGTATTTTTCGACATATTTAGAAGGGCAAAATTAAACTAAGGAGCGTTTGGACTAACTCATAAGTTTTTATTTTTAGAGTCGAGTTAGCCGCAACTTCACATTTGTTACATATAGGCACACAATAGGCACAAATTCTTGTTAACACTATAATTTCATATTAATAAAACTTGGAATTACTTTTATTTTAGGTGACAATGCCTCGCATCACCGGACTAGATCACCAAAACACTCGTAACTACATTTCAATCATATCAAATGAATTTGATCAACCACTTCAAAACACACTTAAACTTCTTGAAAAATGATACTTTCATGAGGGTCGGATTGTAAGTCAAAACTTTGAAAATATGTACTACATCAATGCCAAGTTTGAGTCCATCGGGTTCGAGTGTCTTTTGAAAATAAATGAGAAAATCGTTCCCTGTTTTGTTCTTGAGTTCTATAGTCAACTTGAGTTTAACAATAACTTTGAGGGTAACTTCGTTGTTAATTTTTTCATTCAAAATAATCCCTTTTCCTTCACTCTCGAAGAGTTTGGTCATATTTTAAGGATTCCTTCTAAAGGTCACTGCTCATACTCTGATAAGTGGTCACTTAACTACATGGAAATTAGTAGTCCCACAAAAGGTCGTTATCAAACCATTCCTCCTTCCTTAAGTGTCATTAAAACCCTCATTCAAACTCGTCAACAAGGTCAAATAACTCGTATGCGTAACAAGAAAACCATTAATGTTAATGACAACGAAATTTTATATCATGAAATTCAACATCATATGAGTTCTTGGTCGAGATCATTCATGAAAATGTATTTTATCTAGGAGGTCATCGTGATCATGTTCCTGCATGTCTATGTCATATACTTTACTTCATTAAAACCTCCACTAAATACAATCTAGCATTTTTCATTCTAAAACAAATGAAAAGCATTCGAAATACACCTAAGGCAATTCTACCTTATGGAATGCTATTAACTAAATTGTTTACTCATATCGTGTCTAATCTTCCTGAGTCGTCAAATGATCGCTACATCTTATGTGATGGTGTCATGCATCCTCTCGCTCCTCATTATGAGCGAAAGAAGCGATCGGATCATGGCACATAAAGATGTCGCTATTCCAATCCTAGCTCATCTTCTAACATCCTTGATCATCCATCATCATCTCTTCATATAGATGAAAATAATGATGGAAATGATGAAGAATCTTTTCATTCTAACACTCCTTCACCATCTCAACTCGTCAATTCTTTGTCAAACGTTGTTCCTAGAGTCTTTGAAAACCTACCTCATGAAAATCAAACAATGCACTCTTACCAAACTAAAATTCTAAACCACCAAAACCAACATCGAGATGAGCACCGTAAAGGGTTAAGGTCAACCGAACAAGCGCTCAAGAACATGATGAAGAGCAAAAAGAAATGAAGAAGTTTGATGAAGTGTTACATACTTATTATTATTATTACATTTTAATATAACTAATTATTCTATGATTTGCTACTTAGTCTCTTGAATTTATCTTAAATATGCAGATGGGCAATAAAATTTTCCTTGGATGATCTTTCAATTTTATCATCCAAAATATAATATGCTTGCTGATCGAATGATTGTGATAGATGATATTATTATGCATTTTTAGATTTTCTATGCCTAACTAATTGCCTCCACAATCCCTTTGCCTTAGACTAGCTTTATTACATCTAGATAACAAAGTTAACATTAGTTGATTCTTGAGCAATAGGACTTGCTAAAACTTATTGTCACTAGCCTCATTTTTTTCTGCACTAAAATGACAAACTAAGAGGAAAAATTCATCATCCCCAGAAAACGGCCCCCAAATTACACGAGCGACACCCTTACATATCTGGGACCGCTAGTATTTATGGGACCGCCTTCAGGAGGGAATTGAATTTTTCACTGTTATCTTTTTTTGCAAATTTAACCCTCTCTATCCTAGCCTCAGCTGTCATTTCCCTGTTTAGACACACACCCTCTTACCCCTCTTCATCAACCACCATGCTTTTCCATATTTTCTTCCTCATCCAAATATTTAAACCACTTAACACCTTCATTAATTACCACCTTCCTCTTTCTACTTGATCTAAATTCTCAAATCAAATGAGCTCCTTAAACCCTCCTCCAAACTTCTTAAGAAAACCTAACATTCTAGTTAGACAAGTTTGGAGAAAAACCACTCATGCATCTCAATCCTCAATACCTTCTCAAAAACCTTCACCTCTATCACCACCAAGAAACAACCCTCAACCTTGTCCATTACCTTTCCTCAATGAGGAACAAATGGCAAATCGACTACAACACATCTCTCAACTTCTAGAAACAAATCTCCAACATGAAACTAATTCCTACTCTCAAATACCACCATCTCCACGCTCTCCTCCATCACCCCTTATTCACCCTGCTACTCTTAAGCAAGTCAACTTTTATTTCAGGTTTTGACATTGTTGCATGTATACGCGTAATCAATTCTAATCCATAAGGAATGAACTTGACTTCATTCAATTTCTTCTCATTCATCCTCCGTATCGTGCTCCACTACAATCAAACAATGCATCACCAACTTCTCCTTTCTCACCTTCCCACTATTAAACATTCTATCATGTTTAATCTATCTAAATAAGTAACCACCCATCCTTTTGCTAAAGCATCTCCTAGATATCAAGAATCAACTAGTCTAATTTTAGTTTAATGTTTCATTATGCTATATGCCTATTTTCTAGTCTTGTAATATTTATACTCTTCAAGTATGAATTTTATCTATGATGAATGAATGGTCTTTTATTACTATGAGGAATGTGTATGCATTATGGCTTATATAGCTATTTCTTTTCTATCTCTACATAGCCATGTATATATATTTGTCGTAATCATTGCAACTCGTTAGAAATGTTTTTTTGCACATGTATTTCTAACTTGGTTTTGTAGCAAAATCCCATAGAAATGTTTTTTTGCACATGTATTTCTAACTTGGTTTTTGCACATGTTTTTTTTACACTATTTCCAGCAGAAAACAGACTTCTTAGCACGATTTTTTTAGTCTTCTTTCTCTCTCTAAACCTTCTTTCTCTCATTAAATATCTTGATCATTAACATAGTTTAATCTTGTTTCAAGTGATCAAATCTCATGTTCTATCTTCCTCATTATTCTATCAAGTGCAAGAGAAGAACACTCGTATTCGCCAAGAAACAAAGTGTTATAGAGTAGTGATTTCTCCTCTCTTCTTCTAAGATTCAAAACTCTATTTTGATTATCTTGTGTGATTGTGTAAGTCAGATAGTAAGTAAATCTGATAGTGTAGATCTTGTGATTGTGTAGTACTTGTGAAGTGGTAGATTGGTTCATATTGTTGATTGATTGAACATATACTCGAATCTAAAAATTTTAGAAGTAAAATTTTAAAACGCCAATTAACCTGTAAACTATGCAACCCCGCCTTCTAGTTTCCATAAAGATGATAATCAAAGGAGTGATTATGTAGGTGAATCATATTGCCATTAAAGAGAGAAAAGAATTGGACAATGATAATTAAGGAATGATTTAGGAAATGGGAAGGAATGTTTAGATGTATGCGAGAGTGTGTATAATCATTTGTTTTGAGAAGAAGAGTTTAAAAAATGATCAGGGAATGTTTAAGAGATGTGTAAGGAGTGTGGATGTTTGTAAAACTTTTAATTATGGGAAGTGATCAAAGTATAATTAACTTTTAATTATCACAAACACAAATAGTTATTAAGACTTAATCTATGATTATCAACAATTGATATGATCACTAATCATCTTGATGCAAACAATCTAAGTGCTTTGCATCTCAAGTAAAGCACATCTCGTAAAGGGAAATGATGCATTTACGCAAAGTGACCTTTGACTTAGTTTGAACAATAAGGGAGTAAAATTCGTTACATGATTAGAGACAACGTAAATTCGGATTAAGTTCAAATGAATACTTTCGTTTGATGGTATGTTGAAACTATGATTATACTAGGTTTAGAAAAGAGTTTTAGCCTTGGCAAGAGGCGTTTGATAAAGAAAATGAGTTGGCGTTTTGTTAAAAATAGGAGGACTTGTTTTATCTCCCCTCTAAGTCTAAACCTCATTTTGAATGTTCTAATTGTCAAGTTCATTTCATAACTTTATTGAATGATCCAACATGTGTTCGGGCTAGAGGAGCCGATGAGAGAATAAACCCTAAAACACATTTCAAGCGGGCCGCGGTGGCCCACGTCATGCTACTGCGTTCCCAGCGGCCAGGAAGGCAATGTAGGGCCTTTTGCAGATTTTGGCTCTTGTTTATGTTTATGATTTTAAGTGTTGCGAACGTTTATTTGTCATCAATAAAACATAAATGAGATCTTAGTCAATGTTGCCCCAACAATCTCCCCCTTTTTGATGATGACAAATTAATTTCCGAAAGCAAATAAAATTACAAACATAGCGAAGATGAAGAATGCCGTTGATGTAGCTTGCATCTTTATCTTGGCCTTGTAATTTAGTGAAGCTTGAACATTGTTTTCACTAATGCGCTTTACTAACTTTTCTTCTCCCCGTAAGCTCTAGCTTTCTTTGCTTTCGTTCTCCCCTTTTTGTCAAATCTAAAAGGCGAGATCTTAAGCTTTCATGTGAAGGTAGATGTTGGTGCAACATTGACTAGGATATCTTTATGTTTTAATGATGACAAATAAACATTCGCAAAACATAAAATAACAAACGATAGCCAAAATCCGTAAAACTGGATTTTTGCATCTGGCGCTCTAGGCATGCGTCAGCACGTGGCCAGCGCACCACTTGCGATATCTATTTTTACGGATTTGAGTGTTTTGGCTTTCCTCTTACCCGATACATGTGGAAACTTCAATAAATGTATGTACATGATATTTGAGAATTTGGGAACACTCCAAATGAGGTTTAGAGTTAGAGAGGAGCAAAAGCGAATCCTTATGTTTTTCAACAAAACGCCAACTCAAATCTTTTATTAAACGCCTTTATCCAAGGCTGGAACTTTTTTCTAAACCTAGTATGAACCAACTTTCAACATACCATTAAACGAAAGTATTCATTTGACCTTAATCCGGATTTATGTTGTACCTAATCATGTAATGGGTTATTGGTCAAACTAAGTTAAAGGTCACTTTGCGTAAACGCATCCTTTCCTGTTATGGGATATGCTTTACTTAAGATGCAAAGAACTTAGCTTGTTTGCATCAAGATGATTAGTGATCAAATCCATTGTTGATTATCATGAAGTAAGTCCAAGTGGCTAATTGAGTTTATGGTATTTGGAGGTTAATCATGCTTTAAGTTTTCTCACCTCCGTACCTATAAATGTTTTACAAACACACACATGTATTCCTCACATATACAAGATGTCTTACAAACTTCCACACTTATCCATACAACACTTCCATACCATACTTCCTACAACACATTCATTCTAATCATTTGTTAATCTCTTTTCTAACAAATGATTATATCATCCACACACACTCTAAACATTCGTTTTCTCAAACCATCCCATAATCACATATGCCCACTCTTTTCTCTCTTATTGGCTATGTGATTATAAGCCCAAATCAATCCTTTGATTTCACTCTAAACATCATCACCTTCATACTTCTCATCTTTAAACCATCTCTAAGCTTAAACTCTTCTTCAATGCAACCTTCCCTAAATAACACCCATATGAGACAACTTACATTATCTTACACCATTGTACCTTATGTACTTCTTATCCCCCAACATTCCAACATAGGCTCCTCCATATCACATCAAAACATTCTCCTCCATACATCTCCTATTGACCATCTTCCCCACAAAACCATTTGAATTTCACAAACACACACTCTATCATCCTATCCCTTAATTATACCACTTCAATAATCCAACTTACCCCACTCTCTTCTCCTCCCTTGGATTGAAATTCAAATCACAAACAAACACACTTCTCTTTCTAAACAAACCCACTTCTCCATCCACCCATTGATCTTGCCACCTCACCTATCCAAGTTACCTCTTCACCATCTCATCCATACCCTTCATTTCAACGAATATCAAGAGGCTTATTTCTATCCCATCACCATCACATCATGCCAAATCATATACAACCCATCTTTATCTATTCCTCTAATCCAACATGTGTTTAATACATTTGAAATTCAAATTTCAAATCTTCCCCGATAACATCCACCCTTTCTCTCCAAGTTAAGAATATTCCAAAAATATTCCCTTGTACCTTAACTAGCCTTTTAAACCATTAGTTAGATTCTAACTAAGCTAGTTACATTTGCAGAATATCCAAAAATACCCTTGTCCGATTATTTGTTTCTCTCTTTTCAATATCAGATAAACAAAAGGCTTTTAAATACTTCACAAATGCTTTTATCAAATGGCTATTTGAGTTGGTTAACCTTGAGTATAAGAATGATTAAAAGGTCATATCATGAAGTGCAATTGGAGGTTTTACAAAAGCAGGTAGTTAAAAAGCCAAAAATCCAAAAAATGGGTTCGGGTCTCTAGCGTTGGCCATGCGGCCAACGCGCCACATGTGAATTGATTTTACCCACATTTGGGTTCTTGGCCTATAAATACCCCTTCTTGACCTTTGTATTCCTCACCTCTTGCAAACATTCTTTCCTATTTTTTCTCTTCCCCTATCCTCTAAGTCTAACATTAAAGTGTTCTAAACTTCTCATTTCATCATTCTATTGAAGTGAACACATCTCCGTAAGAGAGCCACATAAGTACCTAATCCATACTTGTGAGTTTTGTAGAGGGTCTTCTTTCTCATACCATTTCTTTAGAATCGAGTCTCTAGGTTAGGTTAGGACTTGGTTCAACTATCTTTTATTTAATCAATCAAGTTGTAAGGGAAGTCTTGTATCCGTGGGATCAAGCCTAGATCATCGGGAATCTAGTTAGGGTTTTGGTAAACTTCTAAAGGGAAGGCTTTAAAATTTATAGGATAAGTCAAATCACGAGTTCTTAGGGGTGGATTCCGAGGGCAGAATACTATAGGTAGTAACTCTTCTTTATGAGCGCTGAGCTTTATTGAAAGTTAGTGGAGTTAAATTGTAAAACGATTTGTAGTCCACCATAAGGATTATACTAGTGTAGTATCAGAGTCATGGATTCGCAACTGGACGTACAAAAGGACTAAACCCCCCTTCCTAAACCAGTATATATCATGGTGTCTTTCTTCCTCTCTATCTCTTTCTACTTATTGATTCTTTACTAAGTAAATCATCACACCACTCGGCTCTTTCGAGACTTGAAGTTTTATAAACTTTAAAGAAGTCAAGAAAACCATATTCACCACCTCTAAGGTTCTTCAATTGATATCATAGTAGTTTACTCAAGTTTTCAAGTGTTAAAGCCTTCCCAAGAAGTCATTTTAAGTTGAAAACTTCTTTTAAAAAAAATTCTGAATCCTAACTCCGATTTTTGAAAAAGTAGAGTAAAGATTCATGGCTCAAGAGAACTATGTTGAGGGGTGCTGTATGCAAAGAACACCTTTGCTAGAAGCCAACAGGTTTTGATTTTGGAAAGCCTGCTTTGAGACTTATGTCAAGTCCAAAGATATTGACTTATGGCAAGTCATACAAAATGGCGATTTCTACATCGAAGTAGAAGACTTAGAAACAAAGATGATGAAGGAGACGCTATATGAGCTTCTTAAAAAGATCAAAAGAAGCAACTTGGCAAGAACAATGAGGTAAGATGGCTCTTTACAATGCTCTACCTTGTAAAGAGTATGAAATAGTCTTTATGTGTAAAACTACCAAGGAGGTTTGACATACACTAATCATCACTCACTAAGGAAATTCACAAGTTAAGAATTGCAAGATTGGTCTTCTCACTCAAGAATATAAGAAGTTCTTAATCTCCAATGAAGAGACTATTGATAGTAGCTTCACACAATTCAATGCTATTGTGACTAGTCTTAAATCTTTAGATTCGGACTACTCTAGCAAGAATCACGTTAGAAAGTTTCTTCATGCTCTACCATTAAAATGGAGAGCTAAGGTAACGGCCAATGAAGAAGCCAAAGACTTGGCTACACTTCTTCTTGACGAGCTAATCGGCAACCTTAAGGTTTATGAAATGGTATTGGATAATGATGACGTATCTTCCAAGACCACTAAAGAAAAGGTCAAGTCTTTAGCTCTTAAAGCTTAAGTCACTAGGGAACAAACTTGTGACAATCGTGACTTAGCGAGGTTAGTTTAACTGTCAGTGTTAATTTGCCTAGCTTTATGTGCATAAGTCGAGTTGGTGATTTATGTGATATGATATATGTGTTAATATATATGTTTGTGATAGTAGAAATGAATGATTTAGTCATTTCATTTTGTGTGTGATGGTGATTTAGAAGTATAATGATTTTTATTATTTTATCGTCGGTAAAATTAATGAAGAATGAATCGTTAATTTCGAGTTGAGACTAATTAGTGAAATGAGGTTTTATAATTTATTTATGAGGTAATAAATAAGAATAATATGAAAATAATAATAACAATAATAATAAGTAGTGTAAGTGTTTCATTTTGAGTTATGTATTTATTTAAGTATTTAAGGTAAATAAGTAGTAGATAGTTTTATATTAAAAAAAAATATATAAATAATATATGGAGGGGGGAGAACAAAATTTATAAGTAAAATAATTAAAAAAAATTAATTATTAAAGGGGTGTTGGTTTTGGATCGGTTTAAAAAAAAAGGGAAAAGGACCAAGTTGGACTAAGATTATAGTTTAAGTTTTATAAAAATAAATAAGTGTTTTTTTTCTTTTCTCTGTGTAGACACCCTCACTCAAACTCTAGCCCCTATAGTTGATTTTTCAAGCTCTCAAGAAATCCGCGGTTTGCTCTTAATCAATTATTATGTTTTAAACATGTTTAAAAAAATATCTCGTAACACTTAAATTTGATGGTCTAGGGTTCATGTTCATTATCTGTAAATTAAAGGTTATGATCATCAATAATCATTTTAGGGTTGATGATTAGCGTATGGGAGGGTTTAATTAGGTTTAATTATGGTAAATTCAGAATAGAAATCTGGGTAGAATTTTAGGTCACCTTGCGAGAACCATAGCTCGGTCATACGAATAGATTTTATTGATTTTCTTGAGCCTAAAATTAACTAGAGAGAGTTACTTTCTAACCCAAGTGGTTTCATGAATTAAAAGTGAGTGGAAGTCAGTCAAAATAATTTTACAAGATTCGTTGTCAAAACTAAGTTTTAGGGGCAGATTCTGGGTTGTGATTGTGAGGTCAAAAACCATATCAAAACGTCTTTTTAATTGATGGGATTGCTACAGTAGTAATTTCATGATGTCTATGAATTTCTAGAATATTTGTAGATTTTTCCCAAGTGTCTAAATGGGTCTGGTTGAGTCAAACTTTTGAGTGGTCCAATCAGGTCAATTACTAGACCCTTTGCGATGTTGATTTTTTTTAAAAATAGCTAGACTTATTGTTAGTTTTTCTAAAAATTTGATTAGTTATACAACTCATTGAAGATGTAGGAAATGTAGTATGGAAATATAATAAGGTCATTTAGTATTTTATTAGTGATCATGAAGTGACTATAAAATTCGGCTATAATCTGAAAACTTGAATAAAAAGATTTAAGGTATTTAAATATAAATAAAGTATGGGATGTATGGTAGGGTGTTTTATAAGACTTATATAGACAATTGTTTCATCTATTAAATGTGACCTGTTAAGGCCGTGAAACTTAATCATGCGTAACCCGTTAGATTTTGTTTGGTGTTAGGACTTTGCTGGATTTTGTTGTAGCCGGGTTTGTTTTTTTTTTTCCCAATTTTAGAAGCTTGAGGTGAGTATTCATATCCTTCTTTTCTATGTTTTCTTGGGGTAAAAATGATACTAAATGGATTTGAAATGTTTAAATAGCTGCGAAAAATTGTTTTATTTGGTTTTGGACATTACTTGATATTATATGGCTTATGTGTATGCATTGTTGGATCGTAGAGGTACGCCTACCCATGATGGATCAGAGGGATACGCCTACCCAGGATGGAACGGAGGGATACACCTATCCTATTTTTGTGTGGTACATTCTGGGTGAGCTTGGTTGCTTATAGTGCCAGTGCTAATCTAAGCCCGAATGTGTAATTAATTGTGTGATGATTTTAATTGCTGCATTTGTGTATAATATTCTTGTATGTCCTAATGATTTCTGATTCGCAGCAAGAGTAAGTAATTTGTGTCAAACCTATAAATCTCACCAACATTATTGTTGACGTTTTAAATTATCATTTTCAGGTGAGCATAGTGAGGCCAATGAGTTAAGTTGTGTGGCTAGAGAGACTTTAGGAAATCTGCATTTTGGAGCCTTCTTTTCAAGAGACTTCATTTCATATTTCCGTACTTTGGTTATTTTGATTAATCATGATGTTATGTTTGGATTTATTTTTCTATGTCTATGTATTATGTGTGCGATTAACCTCAATACAAGACCCCTCTTGTGTTAGGTGTCATCATAACACTTTGGATTTTATTTTGTTGCATTCTAGTTATTCTCTATTGTTGACATCAATGTGTTGTGATGATGCCTATCTTGTTACGTGGTATGTGCTTAATTCACATACCTTTTGCCTATAAAAATGTGCCTAAAATGACCAAAATATACCAAAAAATACATTGTATTTGTGTGTTTTGTGATTTATATTGTGCAGGTAACGGATATATAAGAAAAGGACAAAAACAAAGCCAACACGACAAAACCAAGCACGGGAATGGAAAAGCGTGAAAAAGTCAAAATCAACCAAAAAAGTCAACAAGTCAAAGCCGAAGCCGAAACTGAAGAAATACTTAATGGGCTAACCCGTACCCATCTAATGGGCGGGGGCAGCCCAGTAAGCATTTATATCAAGACTTGCATAAACTTTTAAGTTTATAAAGCCCTAAGTCCATTAAACCTTATAACAAGCCCAAACACATAACCAAGCCCAATACCAAATCTGGTGACACCATTAGTCCCTAAGGACTGTGGTTGTAATAGAAGTATACAACTTCAGGGACTGAAGTTGTTAAATCCACAAACATGTACACCACAAAGGACGATCCGAGGCGCCAATTTGCCAAACCCATAAACTTTCTAATGGTCTTCACCAACAGAAAAAAAACCCAATCCTCTTCCGCCAAATTATATAATATTTACCCCACAACAAAACCTGCTCCCTGTCAAAACAACTGTCATTTCCTTAACCCATTTACAATACAAAAATCCACTTGGGCAATCTAAGTTTCGTCCAAGGGATGAAGACAAGAAATCAAGGGCTAAGATGATAGGACTTGGTGAGCACTCAAAATGAAGGGCTATGATGACTTTGGGACTTACTCACACAACAAGCACACCTCATGGCTCACTCACAGAAGTAGCACAAGTGAAGAACCCAAGACTTTGATTTTTCTTCTATAAATAGGGCCTTTTGTAAACCTTTAGGGCATCTAGTTAATTTTACAGCTTATTGTAGTTTACTTTTTAGTTTATTGTCATTTCCTTTTCAAAGCCTTGTAATGTTTTTTAGAGTTTAATGAAATTTAAGTTTTTCAGTTAAGATCCTATTTTTCTTTTTTATGCACTTCATGTTTTGAAATGTTCTCATATGCTCTTGTTTAAGCTCATGTTTAAGCTGTTTTCATAAAGCAATAAAAAAAATTGTTAGGCCATTAAGAAATTACATAAAAAGTTTCCTAAAAAAATACCACAGCTTACTTTGTTGGATGATAAGCCAAAAATGGATGGGCTTATGGACTTACCAGCTTATCATAAGATAAGCTGGAGCTTTTGTAGATAAGCTCCTTAAGAGCATTTCTATCCTTGTTTTATGCAAAGGATCAAGTAAGCCTTCATTTTCATTTTTAGCATTTTACTGTAGCATTGCTTATATTGCTTATCTCTGATTATTATTTGCTTATTCTTGCTTATTAATGCCATTTAGTGCTTAACTGGCTTACTTTATAGTCTTTGTTTCATTTGTTTAAGTATTTCATAATCTGTCATATTTTAGCTTAAAATACTGCTTATTTCATTAGCTTATCTAAAGTGCTTATTGTATGTTTAAATTTGCTTATTAATATTAGTTAAACTTAGTTCATCATCTGTTTTCAAAAATCAAAGGTTTAAACTGTGTTTTATAAGCTCAAAATGGATTTTCACTTTCTTAAGGGGTGTTTGGCACTAGCAGTATTAACAAGAGTTAATACTGCTTGGTGACTTTTGACCCTTAAGTCAATTTTGGAAAGCTTAAATTAATCTTATAAGCCAGTTTAGGAAAGTCTTCAAAGTGTAAAATTCATTCCTAAGGTGTTTAGCAATCATGGTTTGAATCTGTAGGTTTTAAGCTTTATAGTTTAGCTTAATTGTTTAGATTTTGATTAAGGGCATTTAGGAGTTGTTAGCATGCTTATTTTTGATTCACAATGCAGTAGAATAGCTTTAGGTTAGGTGTGCATGTGTCTTGTGATTTTAAGCTTAAAACTGTCAAAGCATTTGCATAAATTTTTAAAGCTTAATCAGTCATTTTAATCTTAAATTTAGATAAGTAAAAGTAGGTTTTAGCTTCTGAAAATTGGTGCACAAGTAGATTTTAAGGTAAAGTTGATCTGTTTTAGCTTACTTTGTAGTTTAGGGCTTATTAGATAAGCTGAACTTAGGCCTGCACTTTAGTCCTTAAAAACTGAAAAAACCAAAAAGAGTAGAACTTAGTGTAAACTGCCTTTTTCATCAAGCTTTTTAATGGCTCAAATGAATTTCAAAATGCTTTTTCTTTGTGGATTAGTGTAGCTTATTGCATAAGCTTTTTAGTGGTATAAGCCACTAAGCCATAAGGATCCATTTTCTAGCTTAAAAATAAGCTAGAAAGTGGCCCCTTAGGCTGTTTGGTCACCAGTTTTGGCCAAATAGCTTAATTGCTTATCTGAGCTTATTGGCTATTTGGATTTGTTTTATTTAGGTTTAGTTTTGCTTATTAGGTTAATTTTAAGCCCTTGTAGCTTATTTGACTTAGGATTAGAGCTTATTTAAGCTCATGAGCATTTGTGGTTTAGAATCTAAGTTTAAAAGCCTCTTAGGAAATTCTGTCCTTTAAGCTTAGTTTAGCTTATTTTTCTTTGCTTAATTTTGTTCATAAGTGCTTAATAGGTGTAGTTTAGTATCTGTGTTAGCTTATTTTTCTTTTTCATTAGCTTATTAAGTCTAAAAAATGCAAACAGTTAGCCCTTTTTGCCCTTAGTTTAAAAAAGCATTCTGTCACCTTTTTAGCTTATTTCTGTGCTTATTTGTGCTTTTTTTTAAAAAGTTGCTTTTTCAAAAAGTCCTTATTTTTAGCTTATCTAAAAAGTTGTTTAAATTTTTTTGCAAAATAAAAGCACTTGGGAAATTAGGAAGTCATGGGTGAGCAAGGCTCGAACCCTTGAACTCCACAACCTTAACCAAGTATTTTAACACACCACACACCACCAAACGTGCCCTTGGGTCTTTTCCGTTTTAACTTGCACAATTTAAATATTTAACCATTTTTAGTCCATTTAAGCTATAAGCCCTTTTCAGCTTAATAACAACTTATTCCTATAAGCTGTTCACCCCGTCTTATTTTTCTTAGGTTTAGCATAGTGCAAAGTATTTTTCACAAATTTTTTAGAATTTTCCAAATTAGTTTAGTATTTTTTTATTAATTTTTTAGATTAAATCCGTTTTTAATTCATAATAAAAAATATAAAAGTCAAAAAAATATAATTCTTTTTTAAAAATTTTCTTTTATCATATAGGATTTGTTAAAAATTAATTTTGCATTTGTAGGGTTAAAATTTTAGAAATTGGTTTTTTAAAGAACGGGTTTTGAATCCCGTTATCATTTTTAGTGTTTTAACTTTAATTGCTTATCGTTTTTAGTGTGCCTTTACTTGTTTTAGAATTTTAGTTATAGAAATAGAAAACCTAATCAAATTTGTGATATTCAAGCATTGTTTAACAAACGATACCTCGATTTTCCATTCACACCTCGTCGGGACACGACCCGGTAAGGTTTTTAGGATTTGCTTTGGTCAAAAGTAATTATCCCTTCTAAAAGCCTTACGGAATTCTTATTATTGATACTTTGTTAATTCTTATATTATATATATTTATATTTATATTTATATATATAGTAAAGGTGTTATTTTAAGAGAATCAGTTTTTGGACATGTCAATAGTCAATCTCTTCTTCTTGTCTATACCCTTGAACAACCAACCTTGCTTTATTCCTGATGACCACACCATTTTCATCCATCTTGTTCCTGAAGATCCACTTGGTCCCAATGATGGTTTTACCATAGGGTGTAGAGACAAGTGTCCAGACATTGTTTCTTTCAAATTGATTCAGATTCTCTTGCATAGAAATTACCCACGCTTCTTCTTCTAGAGCTTCAGTTACCTTCTTTGTTTCTATCTCAAATAGGAAATTAACATATAGGCACTCATGGGCTAATGCAGCTTCAGAGTCTCTAACTCCGCTTCTTGTTGTTACACCAGCCTGAGGTTCACCTAGAATGTTAACCAAGAGGATGTGTTTGTCTCTGGACCATCTGTCTTGAGGAGCTAGAGTATCATGAATGATTACATCTGATGGTGAAATGATTGTTGGCGAGGGTTTAACATCACGGATTGGTTCATCATTGATTGTGATGTTTTGCGATTCAAAGGTATCAATATGAATTTTAGGTTGTTCAGATTCATTTGGTTCATTGTGAACAAGATGATCATCGGCTATTGAGAACTCGGGTGATTCATCAGGTGAATTGATGTCTTGAGCAGTAGGGATGATGATCAGGGATAATGATGTTGTTAGTTGAAAGAGCATCAAATATAGGGATATAAGGTAGGTAATCATCATTTTGAGTGATTTGAGAGGGATTCCTTGGTATAAAAAATTTATCATTAGGGAAGGATGTTTTTATTGAAGTTAATTTCATCACCTTTTATGCTAGTTTGAGTGATTACTTCATCGGCTTCATTGAATGTGACATGGTAAGTTTCTTCCATTTCTTTCCTTCTAATGTTGAATACCCTAAAAGCTTTAGCCACTAGATACTATCCAAGAAAGAAGCCATCATCAATCTTTTCATCAAACTTTCCCAGATGGTCTATGTGGTTGTAAATGAACACAGGACAACCAACCACATAAAAGTAGCTGATATCAGTAGATCTTCCTCTGAACACATCATAAGCTATTTTCCTATGTCTTTTCACTATGATTGATATGTTTTGAGTGTAGTGTTTACAGCTTCTCCAGAAAATTGTTTTAGAGTTTTGAACTCCATTAACTAATCCTTTACTGCTCCAATCAGGGTTCTATGTCTTCTTTCAGCTACATATTTTTGTTCTGTGGTAAAAGGGGATGAGAAGTTTCTTGATATCCCATTTTTCTCACAAAAATTATTCTAATTTATGATTCTTGAACTCTATTCGAATATCACTTCTTAGCTCCTTCACCTTAACATCATTGAGGTTCTCCATCTTTCTGATAAAAGACATGATACACTTAGCTGCATCACTCTTCTTCTTTAAGCAAAATACCTAAGTCTACCTTAAGTAATCATCAACTATGACCAGAGTATATTTGTTATGACTGATGGTTTGAGTTTTTGTTGGTGTGAGAGGCCCAGAATAGGGTGAAGATAATCAATGCCTAGCTACGTACCAAGATTGGCTACCGGATATCAATTGGAATCGTGTAATCACTTTCCAAAGTAAACTATTCGACCCTAATGCCAAGGTACCACGATATTCTACTTGAGTAGACCACAATGGGTGTTCTTGTTTGATGCATACAATCAAAGAACGAGCGCATCTAAGTGTTTATGTTTATGTGTATGTTTTCACGCAGTTTTTTCTATGTTGTATCGTATATATCACAAGTAGTATGTGGCCTCCTATATATAGGAGAGTACTCAAGTCTTTGGTCAAGGAATTATGAGAGATTATAAGAGATATAATCTCTTCCATAAATAGAATCCTTGATTTCAGGAATTAGTAGTTACATGACCATAATTATCATGGTCAATAAGAGTGACTACTACTTACCATAAGAATTGGTCAAAGCAGTTACAAGTCATTGAATTCTATCTAGATGGATTTCCATTCAGTGTCCTGAAGCATCAGCTAGCCCACTGAGGAGCCTACCCGTGATGGTTTAATATTTGAACACTCCTCTGTGAGCTAACCGCTGAGGATACTTCTCTTGGTGGGTTTACTCTCTGATGGTAACATTCGCTTACTCCTCAGTGAGTTACAAAAGTGAAGCTATCAGTTCATTTTTTTAGATGAAGATCTCTAGTCCAGAGTACGTTCACATAGGAGTTAAACTCACTGAAGTTCTCAGCGAGTAGAATTCCCTTAACCACTATCTAAGTCAAGGTGTTCAGAGACCTATGGGTGTACACTCTGTACCTCCATCCCCAGATACCGGTATGAACAGATCCCTACAATTGAACCAAATTTCCAACAATCCTCCCCAATTTAGTACAATTCCTTTGCATGAAAAATAAACATAAAATCAATCAAGTGCATTAATGAAAATGTCAGGAGGATGAAATTCCATTTAGTAATTACCGTTCAAATATTCGAGAATAGGGTGTTTCTAAGAATTGTACCCTTCAACCCATTTTGGAGTACCTGAATTCAAACAATTAAACGCTCCTGATCTATTACTAGCCATGTGTTCCTTATCTATCATTAAATGTTATATGGACCAAAAGTCCATGATCCATGAGGCGGCAAAACCCCAATATTTACATAGGTGGTTCCTCTTTATTCATGCTCCTGCTTAGCATTTTTTCAAAGAAATTAACCATTAAGAAGTTTAGAAACTTTATCCTCCTTTCAACAGGTTCCAAGAACACCCTTGGGATGATTTGTAAACATGTACTTCAGCCCTCTAAATGTCCCGTTTCACAATTGACTCAGATGCAAGTTTCCTCGGCAGGGTGGTGGGTTGTCCTAGATTCAGTTGACTTAACTGGACTTTAATCATCCTTCAGCAGTCTTTATAACAAAGTCTCTAGCCGACCCTTCATCAAGTGATCAGCTAGTTTATTGAGGACCCTCACTAACTCTAACATACCACCCCATTCGTGATTAGCTTAACGATTCATGCTTTGCCCTTACACCTAGGTGTTGGATTTCCATTTGTATTATATAGGCCTATAAGCCTTTTCCATGTAGCAACACTAATCACAAGGATAGGAATAGGTGCCATTGGTATTGTACCTACCGTTGAATCTCAAGGAGCTAGTTTTTCAAACACTCAGCTTCCTACAGCGGCTGCAAGAGCCACAAATTCAGACTCCATTCTAGAACTAGTGATACAAGTTTGCTTCTTGGAAGCCCAATAAATTGCACCACCACCAAGCAAGAATACCCAGCCACTTGTTGATGAATTGTCTTCAGTGTTGTTGATCCAACTTGCATCAGTGTAACCTTCCAACATTGAAGGATAGCCATTATACATCAATCTATAGTCCATGGTTTTCTTTAAGTACTTCAGTACCCTTTGAGTTGCTTGCCAGTGCTGAATACCAGGATTACTAGTATACCTTCTTAGTTTACCCACAACAAATGCAATATCAGGTCTGGTACAAGGCATGGAATACATTCAAAACAGCAAATCAGATGGAATACTTAAGTTGAGATACAGCTAGACCTTATTGTGCATCAACTTTCACAAGATATAGAGGTTGTACTAACTAGGTCAATAGCAGTAATTGAATTTCTTCAGAACCTTTCTCAAAGTAAGAGACTGAGAATTTTGTATATACATTACTCTATGTTTTAATGCTTTATACCCAGGATTACAGCTGCTCCCCAATGTCTTTCATAGTGAACCTTGATGACAAAAATTCATTGTCAGATGCCTTTTTAAACTTGGTCCGTGCCAAAGATCAATCATGTCATCAAACATATAGGAAAATGGTGACTCTTTACCAGAAGCATCAAATTTCTATTTAACATTGTTAGATTGGTTAAGTAAATAACCAATAGACAAAAAACTTCATCAAACTTTTGATGCCATCGCTTAGGTGCATGTTTAATTCCATATAGAGACTTAACCAGTTTGCACACCTTGTTTTCATTGCCAAGCAAGATGAAGCCCAAAGGTTGGTTCATATAGACCTCCTCTTCCAGTTTCCCCATTCAAGAAAGCTGGTATGTGCTTAATTACACAAACCATTTACATAGGGGAAAACGTGTTAAGACAAAAACTTACCAAAAGTACTTTGTATTTGTGGTTTTGCATTTGTATTGTGGAGGAAACGGATATCTAAGAAAATGACAAAAACAAAGCCAAAACGACAAAACCGAGCACGGGAATGAAAAGAGTGTGACAAGTCAAAAAGCAAAGTCAAAGTCAACCAAAAATTCAACCAAGTCAAAGTCAAAGACAAAGCCGTAAACGAAGAAATACTTAATGGGCCTACCCGCACACATTTAATGGGTCGGGTCAACCCATTAAGCTATTTATACAAAGCAAAAAGCCCAAACCTTATAACCTTATACAACCTGAGGGGCCATTTCTGCCAACCCATAAACTTATTTCACCACAAGGACTGTGGTTGTAACACAACAATACAACTTCAGGGACTGAAGTTGTTAAATCCTAAAACATCTACACCACGAGGACTTACTGTGCAATATGCTTATACAAGATAAAGGGCCAATATTTCCAAACCGACAAAACTTTCCACCCCTGTATCTACCAAAAACAGATACAAAGACCACCATTTTCGCGCACTTGTACATTTCTACCCCACTCCCTAAAACCTGTTACCCTGCTCCCCAAAACAAATATGTCACCATCCCATCAAAACCCACACCATAAAACTCCAAATGCCACCTTGGCGATCCTAAATAACACCATTCGTCCAAGGTAGAAGACAAAAATGGAAGGTTGAGATGATACTACTTGGTGAGCACTCAAAATGAAGGGCTATGATGACTTTAGGACTTACTCACACAACAAGCACACCTCCTGGCTCACTCACAGAAGTAGCACAAGTGAAGACCCAAGACCTAGACTTCTTCTATAAATAGGGCACTTTGTAAGCCTTTGGGGCATCTAGTTTTTAACAGCTTATCTTAGTTTAAATTTAGCTTATTGTACTTTTTATTCAAGTCTTGTAATGTTTTTAAAAGTTAATGAAATTTGAGGTTTATAAGTTTTAAAAGTTCTGTGTTTTTAAGTTACTATTCCATTGATATTAAAAGTGTTTTATAAGCTCTTTATAAGCTCTTATTTACTCTTATAAGCTGTTTACTTAAGTTTTACAAGCTCTTTCCATAGTTTGTAAGGTTTAAGTCCCCTTTTACCAAAATTCACTCAAAAAGCTATTTGAAAGATAAGCTAGAAACGAAGGGCTTATGGGTTTTACTAGCTTGCCTTTGACAAGCTAGAGCTTGTAGACTAGCTTATTATAAGCCTTAACTGCTCCTGGTTTGTGCAAAGGGTTTAGTAAGTTTAACTTTAAATCTTTGAGCTTATTTACTATTCATCTGCTTATTTTAGTACTTATTACTGCTTAATACTGCTTATTATTAATGTTTATTGCTTATCCATGCTTAATTATAGTTTAAATTGTCTTGGTTCATGTTTTCATTTAAAACTGTCTAATTAGTCTAAAAATGCTTATTCTGTGTGCTTATTTATAAGTGCTTATCAGCTGTAGGATTTCAAAAAATTAAGGGGTGTTTGGGATAAGACCCTAAAATGGGTCAAAAGAGGATAAAAGTTGTTTTTGGTTTCTAATCCAGTTTTAACTAGCTTATATTCAGTCTTTAATATGGTTTTCATAAGTTTAAATTCAGTTTTATAAAGTTTTTAAGTTTATCTCATCATTTTTCAAATTTGCTAGTTCATAGGTGTTTTTAACTGCTCATGTTGTGAAATCCTTAAAGAGTTCTTGCATAAGTGGTTTTTGGTGTTAATTTCAAGCTTGTTATTGGTAATGTATGCAGTAGGTTATAATTAGTTGGAGTATGCACTTGTCTTTTAAGTCTAAGTCAAATTCTGTCTAACTTTTCAAGTCATTTTTCTTGCTTAATTACTTGTTCAATTTTATCATTTTCAGCTTATTTGTGTTCTTATAGACCTAGTCTCAATCTGTTTTTACTTTTTTTTAGCTTTTTCAAGTGCTTATTAGTTTCCTATTTAGCATAATAAGTTGTCAAAAAAAAGTCTTTAGAGTCTGTTTTATATGTCTGTTGTCTTAGTCCTTTTTAACTGATTTTTAGCTTATTACTTTTGCTTATTTTATTGTCCTAAGTGCTTATTAGGTCTAGGTGTAGGTATGCTTTTAGCTTTTTGGTTTCTAGTTGCTTATTAAGTCCAAAAAAGATCAAACAGTTTTAGCTTTTTCTTTACTTAGTGTTAAAACACCATTCTGTCAGCTTCATTTTGCTTATTATCAGCTTATTTTATTAGTTAAAAAAAATGTTTTTAAAAAAGGAGAGGCCACATGACTCGAACATGTGACCTCTCCCTTTATACCAAAGCCTCAACACACACACACTCACTACCACAGCACCAGATAGGGCCATCTGTTTATAACTTGCACAATCAAATATTTAACCCCTTTTTGCACAAAAAGCCTATCAGCCACATTTAGCTTATTTTTGGCTTATTTCATTCAACATCCTTTCAAGTTGTTATTTTTCTTAAATTCAAAATAGGCTAAAGTACTTTCTGTAATTTTTCCAGTTTTTTAGAAATTAGTTTACTATTTTTAATCATTTTATTTAATTAAATCTGTTTTAAATTCATATCTAATTAAATAAATGTCAAAAAAAAATTCTTTCTTTTATCATTTAGGATTTGTAAAAATTAAATTTGCATGTGTAGGGTTAAAATTTCATGTTTTAGGTTTTCGAGTCGCGTTTTTACGTTCCCATTTAGGTTTTTAAATTCGTTTTTATTTTCGTTTTAGATTTAAGTTGCCTTTTACTTGTTTTTCCCGTAGAAATAGAAAACCAATCAAAATCTTGTTATTCAAACATCAAATATTAAACCGACTTTCGACTCTCCATTTCACGCCTCGTTGGGAGAACGACCCGGGTGATCACTTGCCCGAAATCAGTTATATCATACCCGTGAGTTTGTTGACCTTTTTCCTAAAGGGTTGACTAGGTTGACTTGCGAGGATTTTATATTTGATATTTTATTATACTATTTGATTATAATTTACATAAAAAGGTGATTATCATTTTGGCGCCGATGCTGGGAAGGTTGTGATTGATTATTTGTATATGTTGAAGGCTAGTGTTTGAAGAACCTTCTCTAATTTTGTGAATATATAAAATTCAAAAATACAAAAATATTTTATTTTCTTGATTTTCTTTTTCTTTATATAAAAACACAAAAATCATTATATATACTTTTCCTAAAGTATTTGCAATACCAAAAAAAAGTCAAAAACCAACAAAACAAATCGTGTTGTTAATCGTTAACCTTTGAATTACAAACTATAAGGGGGGTATAAGGAGGGCTTGATCCAAGGAACATCGCCCAAAAAGGAAGAACGCTTTTAAATCGCTTCGGCGTGCTAATTTCTTCCGCTCTTTTATGCGTAATTTAAAGAGCTACCATGGACTTTTAACTTCTGATTACCAAAAATATTGTGTTTTATTCATAATTAGTGCATGCGCACTCGTTCTCAAACCCGTAACCGTCCTCAACAACAATGTCCACGAATTATGAAACATGTAATCTTGAAGAACCTATTGAAAATCAAGCTCTCCCTTAGTTTACGATGGCGATCAACGTACTATGGTGGCATTGCTCCAAGCTCCCAACGAGAGTTACGTTGGACGCAATCGGTTGTTCCGCGATCACCGCAGATAAAATTTGAGCTTAAACATGGTTTTGCTCACTCTGTGCAAAATAAACAATTTTTCAGACTTGATTAAAGAGATCCTCATGCTCACATTCGATATTTCCAACAAGTCACTTTACGTTGATGTTCCCACGTTCGAATACGTCGATTAAGCTTATGCTTTTTCCATTTTCCTCGAGGGGCCGCCCGGATTTGGCTCGAAAAAGAACCCCCTCGATCGATTTTTACTTGGGATGATCTTGTTTCAAAATTTATCAACCAATTTTTCCCTCCCTCCAAAACAACCAACCTTCGAAATGAAATCACCAGTTTCCGACAACGTTTTGATGAATCTTTTAGTGAGCATGGGACCATTTTCAGGATCTCTTCGTGCAGGCCACATCATGTTTTCTCGGAATTACATCAACTCGATACTTTCTACAATTCTTTGAACTCTAATGATCAAGACTCGTTGAATTCCGCCGCGGGTGGTAATTTTTTAGACAAAATGCCTCGAGATTGCTAAGCCATCATTGAGAGCAAATTCAAAGTTCGTTATTCACGAGACAAAGCGATTGTTTCCAAGTGAGAGTAGAGCTCTTCTACCCGTGTTTCACCCGATGTTGTCGACTTAAAGATATGGTGAGAGCTTGTTCTTGCATGAGAAAAACATTCTAAGCTCCCGCTACCGTAAAAGCGGTGAGGGAGGAGTTGTGTAACTTGTGGTGGTGTCATTCTTACAGTAATTGTCCCGGCCACCGATGTAACGTTATCGTGACAATATCCAAGAATACATTTCACAAGCCGCCGCGGTTAACTACAACCAAGGAAATACCGGTTACCTTCCTCTGATGGTTGCAAATCAAATTCAACCTCCCGGGTTTCCTCCCGTTCAAAACAATCAAAGAAATAATCAAAACCGTTACAATCAAAACCAGGGAAATAATTACAACCAAGGTCCAACTTACCAACCCCTAGCTTACCAAGCCCCGGCTTACCAAGCTCCGGCTTACCAAGCCCCGGCTCCTCAAACACAAGGTGTGTCAAAGGATGACTTTCAAAACTACATCAAAGCCAATGATGCGGTTACGAAAAATATGCAAGACCAAAACCAAACCATGCAAAACCAACTGACCAATTTAACGGAGATGGCTTACAAATTTTGAATGCCATTCCGCCTGTACTTCAGGCTCGGGTTCTCTTCCTAGCAACACCGTTGCTAACCCGAGAGGTGATATGAAAGCCATCACCACCCGAAGTGGAGTTTCTTATGATGGGCCTCAAGTTCCACCTCCTCCTTCTTCTCTTCCTAAGGTGGTGGAACACGAACCCGAGGTGACAAAGGATACGGTGCACCCAAGCACCAAAAACATCCAACCTCTGGAGGTCCAAGCCTAAAATAATGAGCCCGTTGTTGCTCCAAAGACTAAACCGACCATACCTTATCCTTCAAGGATTAACAAGGAAAAGCTCCATGAAAAAGACGATCTTTTAACTTTGAAATTTGTGGAAATGTTTAGGAATCTCCATTTCAAGCTTAGTTTTGTGGATGCTCTCCTACACATGCCCAAGTTTGCACCAATGTTTAGAAAGCTTCTCAATAACAAAGATAAGATAATTGACTTAATCAAGACACCGGTGAATTAGAATTGCTCGGTGGTTATCCTTAAAAAGTTTCCCAAAAACTTAGAGACCCCGATAGATTTCTCACACCGTGTGATTTTCCAGAGTTGGATGATTGTTTAGCCTTGGCCGATCTCGGTGCAAGCATCAACCTAGTGCCTCTTTCCGAATGGGAAAAGCTAAATCTCCCGGATTTGACCAAAACCCAAATGATACTTGAACTTGCCGACCGAACGATTTCTACTCCTACCGGCATGCCGAGGATGTTTTCGTGAAAGTTGGAACATTTCTCTTTCTGGCCAACTTCGTTGTCGTTGATTATATTGCCGATCCTCGGGTTCCTTTAATTCTCGGGAGACCTTTCTTGAGGACGGCACGAGATTATTGGAGGTCATGGTGAACAAAATGTACCTTACGACTTGATGTAACAATAATAACATCAATGTTGGTTGATACTAAGTCATTTCCTACATTACTATTGATTCGGTTAACCGAGTCGATGTTATCAGGATGTAGCTTTGAGGAGTTTGCTCAAGAAGTATTGGAATTTTTGAACATTTCCTAAGAGTGGCAAATCCCCCCCCCCCCCCTAACCAACTTTCGGGAACCAATCCTTTATACTTCTCCACCTTCGCACTCCTTTTGAGGGAGGTGACTTTATTTTGGAAGAAATCGAAGCTTGTCTTACTAGCGAATCAATTCCACCAGGAATTGATGATGCAGACTTTGAAATAAAAGAAGACCTTCTCACCCTTGAAAGATTGCTTAATTCTGACCCAACTTCCACCCTCCCTCTGGAAGAACGAAAATTTGAGGAACTTAAGGCCGTTGAACCTTCTAGTGATGAACCCTCCGAGCTTGAGCTCAAAGACTTACCTCCTCATCTTGAGGAGGGTACCGATTTATTACCCGTCATAATCGCTAAAGTCTAAAAGATAAGGACATGACCGATCTTCTTAAGGTTTTCTTAGATCACATAAAGCGTTGCCAATGATTGGAAGATGTGGATATTAAGGAATAGATCTAAAGTTTTGTACCCATAAGATTTTGATGGAAGATAATGTTAAACCCATGGTGCAACATCAAAGACGGGTTAACCCAAAAATTTACGAGGTCATCAAGAAAGAAGTTATCAAACTTCTTGAAGCCGGATTAATTTATCCCATATCCGATAGCCCGTGGGTTAGCCCCGTACATTGTGTGCCCAAGAAAAGTGGTATAACCGTGATTGAAAATGATGACAATGAATTGATACCTACTCGATTGATTACGGGATGACGTGTATGCATTGACTACCAAAAGTTAAATGATGCCACCCGTAAAGATCATTTTCCATTACCATTTATGGACCAAATGCTTGAGAGACTCGCGGGAAACGAATACTATTGTTTTCTAGATGGTTTCTCGGGTTACTTTCAAATACCAATTGACCAGAAGGACCAAGAGAAGACCACCTTCACTTGCCCTTATGAAACTTTTGCCTACCGTCGCATGCCTTTTGGCTTATGTAATGCTTCGGGCACGTTCTAAAGGTGCATGATGGCCATTTTCCATGACATGATCGAGGAAACAATGGAGGTCTTCATGGATGATTTCTCGGTCTTCAGGGATTCCTTCTCTTCATGCCTCTCCCATTTAGACAAAATGCTCAAAAGGTGCGAAGACACCAATCTTGTTCTAAATTAGGAGAAGTGCCAATATAAGGTCAAAGAGGGCATCGTCCTCGGCCATAAAATTTCTAAGTGTGGGATTGAGGTCGATAAAGCCAAAGTTGATGTAATAGCAAAACTACCTCATCCCACAACCGTCAAAGGAGTTAGAAGTTTTTTAGGACATGCCGGATTTTACCGTAGGTTTATTCAAGACTTCTCAAAAATCTCCCGACCAATGACCCACCTTCTAGAGAAAGAAACCCCATTTGTCTTTTCCAAGGAATGTGTAGAGGCATTTAATGCCCTTAAGAAGAAATTGACCGAAGCACCGATTTTAGTTGCCCCCGATTGGGACCTACCGTTTGAGATTATGTGTGATGCTAGTGACTTTGCGGTAGGTGCGGTCTTGGGGCAACGTAAGACCAAACATTTTCAACCGATACACTATGCAAGCAAGACTATGACCGACGCTCAAGCTCATTATACTACTACGGAAAAAGAGCTTTTAGCCGTAGTGTATGCTTTCGAGAAATTCCGGCCATATCTTGTCTTGTCGAAAACAATAGTGTATACGGACCACTCGGCTCTTAAGTATCTTCTCGCTAAACAAGATGCTAAACCGAGATTGCTTCGTTGGATTCTCCTACTCCAAGAATTTGATGTCATTATCCGTGATAAAAAAGGAGCGGAGAATCTAGCGGCCGACCACTTGTCTAGATTAGAGAACCCCCACCAAAGTGAGCTCGAGAAAAAGGAAATTATGAAAACATTTCCTCTCGAGACACATGGTATGGTGACTTTTCGTGGTGATGATAGTACCCCATGGTTTGCCGACTTTGCAAATTACCATGCGGGGAATTTTGTTGTGAAAGGGATGTCGTCCCAACAAAAGAAGAAAATTTTCAAAGATGTTAAGCATTATTTTTAGGATGACCCCTACTTGTTTAAAGTGTGTGCGGATCAAGTGATTCGGCGGTGTGTTTTTGGCCAAGAAGCCCATGATATCCTTATGGCTTGCCATATTGGACCCACCGGGGGACATCATGGTGCCAACTACACCGCTAAGAAAGTCTTTGATGCAGAATTTTATTGATCGACTATTTACCGAGATGCACATGACTTGGTCACCCGATGTGACGCTTGTCAACGTCAAGGAAAAATCTCACAAAGGGATGAAATGCCACAAAATGCCATCCAAGTTTGTGAGATCTTTGATGTTTGGGGCATCGATTTTATGGGACCTAGTATGTGCCTAAATACACATACCGTTTTCCATTCAAACCGGACTTAAATGACTAAAAACGTACCAAAAATACATTGTATTTGTATGTTTTCTCTTATATTGTGCAGGAAACGGATATCCGAGAAAAGGACGAAAAATCAAGCCAAAAAGGGACAAAACCGAGCACGAAATCGAAAAGCGTGGAAAAGCCAAAGTTAAGTCAAAGCTAAAAAGTCAACCAAGGAAAAGTCAAAGTCAAACCCGGAAAATCAAAGGTCAAACCTGAAGCCAAAACCGAAGAAATGTTAAATGGGCCTACATGTACCCATCTAATGGGCCGGGTCAAACCATTTAAACATTATTGAAGACCATTGGGCCCAATTCCCTTTTATACTTAAGCCGGCCCAAATCAACATGTATGGCCCAAACTGCCTTTAACAGCAGTTAACCCTTAACCCCAAATATTTAACACCACAAGGACTAACCTTGCAATACAAACCATAACTCTTGAGGACTGAAATTGCCATATCCCAAAAACCTAATACCACAAGGACTTAAAATGCAAAAACCTTATACAACTTGAGGGGCTCCTTTTGTCAACTTCCTAAACTCTCCCCTGCACAAAACAAACAGACACACACACTCCCCTTTCCCGCCTAAACTTCACCCATGTCCCCCTACCTCGGTTACTGTTCACCACAGTCCAAACCTTTTACTCTCATACTTACCCCACCTCATAAGCTGCCAAGTTCTACCTTGGCAATCCTAAACCCCTCCATTGGCCAAAGGATACGACAACAACATCAAGGGTTGAGATCATGAACTTGGGCATAAAGCAAAAATTAAAGGCCAAGATGACTTTGAAGCTCTCTCTCACACAACAAACACATAGCTGAAGCCCTACTATCTATGTTTTAAGCATTGAGCAGTTTTGGTCTACTGCTAAGGCCCAAACAATTAATGAAGAAACACAGATTCATGCCTTGGTAGATGGAATGAAAATAGTCATAGTTGAATCATCTGTGAGGATAGACCTTCAATTTGCAGATGAGGATGGTACTGATTGTCTTCCAACAACTACTATTTTTGAAAAGTTGAAGTTGATGGGGGTATGAGAATCTTTCTGATAAACTTACATTTTTCAAATCTTACTTCCCCTATCAATGGAAATTTCTTGTTCATACCATTTTGCAGTGCTTATGTCCAATGAAAACTGCTTGGAATGAGTTCAGTAGCAATATAGCTTCTGCTATTATTTGTTTGGCTACTAACCAAAAGTTTAATTTTTCTAAAATGGTTTTTGATGGTATGACTAGAAACTTAGATAGTATTTCTGCTAAATTTTTAATGTATCCAAGGTTTTTGCAAGTGTTTTTGGACAAACAACTTGACAAGGTGCCCTCTCAGAATGTTGTTTACAATGCACCTTGTCATACTAAAAAGTTTTTGCTAATATGAAAAGAATTGGAAAAGATTTTTCAGGAAAAGTAACACCTTTGTTTGACACTGTGCTGATACAATATCAATCAGAAGTGGGTGAAGGTTCAGGACATCCTACAAATCCCCAACACACACCTACTACTGATCAACCTCCTATCTCAGAACCAATCATTGCTCAATCATCACAGCAACCAATAAAGACCTACAAACCTAGGAAGCTTAAGAAAAAGGTCACTCAGATACCTCAGTCTAGTGAGCCTATTGACCTTGTAGCAGATGAGGCTGTCCTTAAGGAGAAGGGTAACAGTTTGGAAAGGGATGCCACTACTACTTCTAGCTTAGAAGCAGAGCAGGTCAGTGGTAATATCACTAAGACCCGATCCAAGGAAGCACTTAATGAGCCTACTCCTCAAGAAACTGGTTCAGGTAGTGGTCCCAGGCGCCAAGACACCATGGGGGACACAATTGCTCGAACTAGGTTTGAGAATGTGTCTAAAACATCCAATGATTCACCAATCGGAGGAGTTAACACACCTCAAAGTGATGAGGTTAGTATGCAACTTAGCGAATTGATGGAAATATGTACCAATTTGCTACAAAGAGTTCAAGACCTTGAAACTACAAAGACTGCTCAAGCTAAGGAGATTACAAGCCTGAAAAAGAGGGTCAAGAAGCTAGAACAAAGAGGAAGGTCAAGAACTCCAAGGTTGAAAAGGTTTTACAAGGTTGGAACATCTAAAAGGGTTGAATCCTCTGCTGAAGCAAGTTTGGGTGATCAGGAGGATGCATCCAAACAGGTGAAGAATATTGCAGAGATTGATGCAGATGTAGATATTTCACTGGTTCATGAGAATGCAGGGATTCAGGGGAGGTTTGATGATGAAGATATGTTTGATACAAGTGTTTTTAATAATGAAGAAGTGTTTGCAGGACAGGACATGGCAGATCAAGAAGTTAATGTTGCTAAAAAGGAAGTTAGTGTTGCTGATCTAATTACTACTGCTGGTGAAGTGGTTACTACTGCCAGTGTTGATATTAGTACTACAAGTGTTCCAATAACTGTTAGTACTGCTACACCAACTACTCCTCCAACTATAACAACTGAAGATGATATGACTCTTGCTGAGACTTTAATGGAGATCAGAGTGCTAAACCAAAGGCAAAATGAGTGGTTATGCAAGAGCCAAGTGAGATTCCAAGAATAAGTGCTGCATAACAACAAATTCAAGAAAAGTCTCAAGGTTTAAGAGATAAAGGTAAAGCCAAAATGGTTGAAGAAGAAGAACCAAAAGAACCAACAAAGATTAAAGATCAAATTAAGCATGATAAGGAACTTGCTCAAATACTTGATGCTCAACTTCAAGCAGAAATGGAGAAAGGAGATAGGCTTGCAAGACAAAGAGAAGAAGAAGATAACATTGTTTCATGGGATAATGCTCAAGCTATAATGGGAGCAGATTATCAAATGGCTGAAAGATTACACGCAGAAGAGCAAGCTTCATTGTCTGATGGTATGTGCTTAATTACACATACCATTTACCTAGGAAAATGTGCCTAAAAGACTAAAAACATACCAAAAATACATTGTATTTGTGTGTTTTATGATTTATGATTGTGTGCAGGTAACAGATATTTACTAAAGGACAAAAATAAGCCAAAACGGACAAAACCGAGCACGGAATGGGAAGTGCGTAAAAAAGTCAAAAGTCAAAGTCAAAAGTCAAAGCTGAGAAGTCAAAGTCAAAGATAAAGCCGAAACCGAAGAAATTCTAAATGGGCCAACCCGCACCCATCTAATAGGCCAGGGCAGCCCATTAAGCATTTATATTAAGCCTTTTATATAGTTAAAGGTCCAAAAATCCTTTTAAAACAAAACCGGCCTAATCCATAAGCCCAAACCCACTTAACAGCCCACACCATTTAACAAATAGGACTGTTAAGTCCATTTCACCACAAGTCCTTTCACCCTTACACCGTTAGTCCTCAATGACTAACATTGTTAGTCCAAAAGGACTAACGGTGCAAACACATAACAAAAACAGGGAAAACGCCTTTTAAACCAAAACAAACAAGCCCATTTCCCGCCAACACTATTCACCTTCTCCCACATTGCACCCCAGATAAAAACGTCCCTCTCCCACCTCAACCCCACTTCATAAAACAACAAACTCCACCTTGGCAATCCTAAACAACACCATTCGTCAAGGAATGAAGACAGAGAATGGATGGCTTGGATGATAGAACTTGGAGAACACTCAAAATGGATGGCTTTGATGAGTTTTGGACTTCACTCATACAACTAGCACACCTGCTATCTCACTCACATAACTAGCACAACTAAAAGGGCAAGACTTGAAGTATTTTAGTATAAATAGGACCCTTTGTAAGCCCTTGAGGCAAGTAGTTTTTAATCTAGTTTTAGCAGCTTATTTTTAATGTTTTTACTTTGCGCAATTTAAATTTCCAAGTCTTGTAATCCGTTTTTAAGTTTAATGAAATTTGAAGTTTTTAAGTTTTAAGAAATCTGTTTTTAAGATAATGTGCTTTGTGTTTTGAAAAACGTTTTATAAGCTCACATAAGCTCTTTTTAACTCATACTTAAGCTGTTTACTTAAATTATTCAAGCTTTTCCATAGCTTGAAGAGCTAAGCCTTTTTACCCAAAAATCACTCAAAAGCTAAAAAAATGGATGATAATCCAAACCTGGATGGGCTTATGGGTTTCACTAGCTTGTCTTTGACAAGCTAAAGCTTGTAGATCAGCTTATTTGCCCTGTTTTGAGTAAGGGTTTTGTAAGTTTCTCTAATTTTCATTTTTTTGCTTAAACTGCCAACTGCTTATTTGATTATTTTTTACTGCTTATCTTTTAGTTTTAATTGCTTATATGTGCTTATTATACCTTAATCTTCATCTGTTTTGAGTTTTCTTAAGTGTTCTTAACCTGTTTAAGCTTAAAAATGATATTTAGGAACTTAAAGGGGTGTTTGGCAAAGACAACACTAACCCATGTTAGTGCTGTTTAAGCCATATTGACCCATTTGTGTACTTTGAATATCAATTTAGTAGGCTTTTAATCTGTTTATTGTAGTTGTTTAAGGTCAAAATTGTGTTTTAAGGATTTGTGAATTTGAACTTTAATTCTGTGGTGTTATATCATCTTGCAACTGCTTATCTTGAATCTTTGGTCTATTGAAGTTAAATCCATGCTTTCTTGTCTTTGTTTGGATGTTAAAATGCAGTAGATAGAGTTAGTATAAGTGTGCATTTGCATTTGTGCTTTAGTTTAAATCTGTCATAGTTTTCTTAGTTTTCTTTTCAAAGTATAAGTCCTTTTTCATTATCAAATTTAGGTTAGTTAAAATAGTTTTTAGAATCTGAATTTAAGAGCATAAGCTCATTGGTGGGTAATCTAAATCTGTTTCAACTTATTTCATAGTTTAAACTTATTTTTCTAGCTTAAAAATAGGGCTGCACTTAGGTCTTTTGTCTTTTATAAAAATTTGAAAAAACCCAAAACAGCCTGAACAGCCATTTTCATTCAGCTTTTTCACAGCTCATTTGATTTTCAAAATGCTTTTTAATTGCTGATTCAGATAGCTTATTGTATAAGCTTTAAAGTTTGATAAGTCCCTAAGCCATAAGGATCCATTTCCTAGCTTAAAAATAAGCTAGAAAGTGCCCTTGTAGGCTGTTTGGTTAGTAGGTTTTGGCTTAACTGCTTATTAGCTTATTTGAGCTTTTCAGCTGTTAGGATTGCTTAATTTGTGCTTAGATTTGCTTAATAGGTTAGGTTTAAGTTCCTTTTAGCTTATTTAACTTAGGTTAGAGCTTATTTAAGCTTATTAGCATTTTTAGTTTAGAAATTTAAGTTTAAAAGCCTTTAGGTAATCCTGTCATTTAAGCTTAGTTTTAGCTGACATTGTTAGCTTATTTTTGTTTGTAAGTGCTTATTAGGGTTAGGGTATCATTTGTTTTTAGCTTATTAGTTTCCATGTTAACTTATTTAGTCTAAAAAGCCAAAAAGTTTAAGCCAAAAGTCATTTAGTTAGAAAAGTCTTAACTGTCACTTTTAGGAGCTTATTTCTAGCTTATTTTAGGTTTTAATAAAAAGTCATTTCACAAAAAGTCCTTATTTTTAGCTTATCTAAAAAGATGTTTCAAAAATTTTGCAAAATAAAAATACTTGGGAAGAAGGAGAAGTCAAGGTGAGCAAGGCTCGAACCTGAGACCTCTCCCTCACTCAACCAAGTATTTTAACACACCACACACCACCACTCTGCCCTTGGGTCTTTTGCGTTATAACCTCCACTTACTTTTCTTTTATACACTTTTTAGCCTATTTTAGTTATAAGCCCTTTTCTGCTTATTACAGCTTATTGCAATAAGCTGTTTCACCCACCTTATTTTTCTTAGATTTTAAATAGTTCAAAGTACTTTTCATGAATTTTTTAGATTTTTCTGAATTAGTTTAATATTTTTAATTAATTCTTTTTATTAAATCCGCTTTTAATTCATAAAAAAATTTAAAAAAGTAAAAAAAAAATAGAATTCTTCTTTTCAAAATTTTCTTTTATCATTTAGGATTGTTAAAAATTAAATTTGCTTTAGTAGGGTTAAAATTTTAGGATTTAGTTTTTTAAAGAACGGGATTTGAATCTCGTTATCCTTTTTAGTGTTTTAACTTTAATTGTTTATCATTTTTAGTGTGCCTTTACTTGTTTTAGCATTTTAGTTATAGTAATAGAAAACCTAATCAAATTTGTGATATTCAAGCATTGTTTAACAAACATTACTTCGGTTTTCCATTCACACCTCGTCGGGACACGACCCGGGAAGGTTTTTCTTGGATTTTGCTTTGGGTAAAATTAATTATCCTTTTAAAAAGCCTTACGGAATTCTTATTATTGATATTTTTGAGATAATTCTTATTATTATATATTTATATTTATTATATATATATTTATATATACTAAAGGAATTATTTTAAGAATCATAGACAAGTGCACATATACATATAGTAAAATATTAGCGGAGAACTAGACATGCACTTTTAGGTTTTATTAATTTAAAGTATGACAGTTTGAAAGAGAAGTAGAAACTAGAGACAAATAATCATTATTTTAAAAATAACCTAAATGATGAAATAAAAAGAATCGAGACGTATGTTTATGAAGAAAGATTAGACCGACTTTTAATAAACGAGAATGAGATTCGTTTATTGATTGACACAAAAATATTATGAGAATAACCTTTTAAAAGTAGACGAATGACACTTAATATCTTGGCAAAATATGTCAATATATATATATATATATATAATATATATATATTTATATATATATATATATATATATATACTTTAAAAGAATATAAAGAAAAATAAGACGAGGATGGAGACGATGTGCTCTTGGATGTGAATGAAAATGATTCCACAGAGCCAAAAAGTAGGAAAGAATGAGCGATACTAAAGAAGGAACGTGTTGACGAGAGGTTGATAGAAAAATTGATATATCATTTGCACTAACAATTGATGTGCATATGTAGCACCTCAGAAAAATTTAAAACTTCTTTTCATTTTATGTAAGAATATGTACCGCAAACACTTGCAAATTTGCCGTTATTTTTCCAATAAAAAGTTATTCCTTCAAGCGACTTACAATATTTTACGCTATTGAGAGTTTTAAATAGCGCGTATAAATCATCGTTTTTGCTTTCGGATCTAAAAGGGTATTTTAGAAAACGCGTAACAATAAAAATCATATTTTATTTTTATTTTACGCCGCGCGAAACAAGGTCGCACGACTATGTTATTTTGTGAACCCGTCCATATTTCAATAAATAAAACTATAAATGGACAATATTTAAATATTCCTGAATAAACAATGTACCTTGACGTTTCACTACCTCAAACTCTAAATATACAAATGTATATCCAAGTCAATCAGTGGAAAGAATTCAAAATAAACAAACTAACACCATCATTGCATTCTTACATCCCATGTCCTACACCTTACATTCACATGCTACGTCTTGTTTCAATTTCATTTCAATTTCAATCCAACAAATAGTATCTATTCTTTAACAGTATTATAAAAAGGGTAATCATAACAAATAGTATCATATGCGTCAATAGTGGGTACAGTATACATTCACATGTAAAATCTCAGTAACCAAGCCAACACTTTGCGTATAAATGTGGAACCTTGCATGAACGATTCTATCACAACTAAATATTGAAAAACAAGAGTTAAACAACACGATTTGAGTGAGGATTTTCGTTGAGTGCAAGAGCTAAGTGGGTGTCGGCTTTAGAAGAAGTAGCAACCAAGTTCGAACTCTTACCACCATCCTTTCTTTTCTCACCGTCATTCGACAAGCTTGGACCTCGGTAAGTCGACTTCACCGTTAATGCTTGTCATAAGTATAATCTTTACTTTGTAGTTTAACAAACCTCGACCTTTCACGACGTATACACGACTTGTATGGTATGTATGAACCATAGCAAGTTTGCATGTAGACACACATGTAAAGGACTTGGTCGTGACATGCATGAAATAAGCGAAGCATATGAAAAACTAGGGAACAACATATGATACGTGAGTAGCTAATAACGAACCAAAGAAATTACAACGACTTTAAAACTCGTACGAAAACGTGGCTCCAAACAAAAAGAGGCGCATAAAATGCTAGGGTTTGTGAATAATGTGCACCGCTGCCTATTGTTTTTCGCACCAAGGCCACTGCCACCATTGTTTCGAGACCAGACCACTGTCCATTGCTATTCTCCCGTACCCAGGCTACTGTCACTAAATGTTTCGTGCCCAGCTACTGTTATTGTAGCTTCGTGCCCGCTGTGGTCTGCCATCATTGATTGAACCCATGAGTTTCGCAGCAGCTGCTGCTACATTGCAGCCAAATGGGCTGCGAGAAACTCATCACCACGCCCTTAGTTTCGACCTTCGTCCATCCCATGACTAACCCTATAGAAATAATACCATGCGAAGTAACAAAGGAAACCTATAAATATATCACTAAGGGTGCGTGAGTGAAGGGAAGAAGACACCACAACAAATGGTTGTCAAACCCACTGTTGGCTGCGACTTGAATCAGAAAAAGGAAAAGAATAATGGCCATGTGGGTTATATTTTAATACATGCATGAAATACAAACATTGTAAGTCTAGACGTCAGGAAAGTAATGCAGGCATTAGATATATAAAATGTGACATACATAAGGACGAATAAAGGCCGCAACAGTGGCTGCTTGTGCTCGGTAGACAAATAAAAAAAAACATAAAAGAATGGAAGCAATGTAGGCCATGTAATCATCTTATATTTGTATAGAATAATGCATGTGATATGTAACAACTTGCAAGGAATTTAACTAGTGAAATTTAGACAAAAGGAAGCATGGGTACGTGCATGTTTATTTGAGTCTTTGGGGTCGTCCCGTGTCAAGACTCAAACGAAAAAGGGTGAACTCGTTAGTGAAACGGGATTTAATCACAAAGTTAGAAAACTATAAAAACAACGATTTTCGGTGAAATAAAAATAGTACCGACGAAATTAATTTATAAACGTATAAATAAGCTAAACGCGATTAATATAAATTCTTTGATGCTAAAAATATTTAGAAGTTTATTCGGGTTTTTAAAGGTGAAAAATTATAAAAGTAAAAGAATATAAAATATAAAGAGTTGTATATATTATATATATTATTATTTGGAAAGTCAAGGGATTAAAAGCGTATTTTTCTGATAAGAAATTTAGTCGAGCTGAGCGAACCGTGATACATAAATCTAATAATTACGACAAATTAATTAATGACTGCGATATAAATAAATAAACGCGATGAGAAAATATATGTACTTATTAATTTGCAAATAATGTTTATATTCTCATTAATAATAAATCAACTTGAACTGTGATATAAATTGACGAGCGCGTGATAGTATAGATTTTTTGATATAGATACTTATAGATGTAAATCGTCCATATACCCAACGGATTTTAAAAGACATTTGAAAACATAAAAAGATTACCAAACATAACGACCATGCCTTTTGACCATTTTCATAATTCGTTGCATACATTAAGTTTTAGAATGTAAACTCAGATTTGTCATAATTACTTAGGTGTTGACTGAGTCGCTATCTGACGTGCTTTAATCTATTTTTCAATCGTCCAACAAATTAACGTCAAGGTGAGTTTTTCATAGAGCCCCAACTCCTACTGTTTTAAATCACAATTGGGGTGAGAACAATGCTTATTTCAAACATGTGAATACAACGTACAAATACGCATATCCTGGAATGTCTAAGTCCCGCTTTAACCAAGTTGCTATTTATCCTCGATTTATCATGAACCTTAATTCCTTGTAAGCGCGAAATGTTATGGATACTAAATCTATCGGGATGACGTCCCTGTATTGTCTAGGACTGACAATAGTCAAGCAATCCCAGTTTCATTTGAGTCAGATAACGGGTGTCCCTGGTTTAACACCTGCAAGGGCATTCATCCAATTGTTGGTAATTTGTTACGCTTCGGTTGTCATGAGCTTAAGACAATAGTAATAAGCAAGTATAAGACTTTGTAATCTGTTAAATTGTCATATGTGGAAATGAAATCTTTGTGATTCAAAAACACATACATTTTTTTGTCTTAAACAAACCTATGAACTCACCAAAGCTTTATGTGACAACTTTAGCAATTTTTCCTCAGATGTTAAAGAAAAAAGATGCCTATAAGGAAGTCTCATGATTGCAGTCATTTCCCTTATCTGAAGATTCACTTGTACTATTTAAAAAACGATGTCGATATCGTCTATTTTAAAATGCTTTCGCTGAAAGTTTAAACAACTTATTAATACACTATTCAAGTGATCAAATTCTTAAACGTCATATAGAGGTTGTTCTGTATTGCTTCGAAGTATGATAATCATGAGTCACACGCCCTCAGCTGCCATTATACTCTGAATGATTTTAGGGGGTGTGACACCCATGTTGGACTTGCTCCATGGGTGAATGTATGTTGCTGTGGTTGTTTGTGTTGCATGTTGCTAAGTATGTAGCCAATAACACTTTAAAGGTAATGCTCTTGACCCATGGATCCCCACCTTGGAACAAGGGGGAGCAACGATCTAGAGAGCATGTACAATGGCATCTATTTCTTCAATCTACCAAAGATATCAACCTATTTATCCTAAAGACCAAGATAACCGTTTTTTTTGATTTGATAAAATGAGGGGAGGGAAAGGAAGAAGGAAAGCAAGCTAATAGAGAAGCCTAATGATAAAAAAAGAATGCAATTACACTGAAGCAACAGAGCCATAGCATACATGGGAGTAAACAAGCTATGTAAGACTCACAAAGTGAAAACAATGTTCAAGCTTCACCAAATTACAAGGCCAAGATCAAGACGCGAACCTCATCAACGCTTCGCTATGTTTGTAATTTTATTTGCTTTCCAAAATTTTATTTGTCATCATCAAAAAGGGGGAGATTGTTGGTGCAACATTGACTAGGAACTCCTTTATGTTTTAACGATGACAAATAAATGTTCGCAAAATGTAAAATCACAAACGATAGCCAAAATCCATAAAACCGGACTTTTACGTCTGGCGCACGCGAAGTCTGTTTTATGGATTTTACAATTGTCGGCTTTCCTCTTACCCGACACATGTGGAAACTTCAATAAAGTTATGTACATGATATTTGAGCATTTGGGAACACTCCAAATGAGGTTTAGACTTAGAGAGGAGCAAAAATGAATCCTTCCATTTTTCTTTAAAACGTCAACTCAAATCTTTTATCAAACGCCTCTAGCCAAGGCCGAGACTTATTTCTAAACCTAGTATGATCATAAATTCAACATACCATCAAGCAAAAGTAATCATTTAACCTTAATCCGGATTTACATTGTTCCTAATCACGTAACGGGTTTTACTCCCTTATTGGTCAAACTAAGTCAAAGGTCACTTTGCGTAAACGCATCCTTTCCCTTTATGGGATATGCTTTACTTAAGATTCAAAGCACTTAGCTTGTTTGCATTAAAATGATTAGTGATCAAATCCATTGTTGATTATCATGGATTAAATTCTAAATGACTAATTGAGTTTGTGATATTTGGAAGTTAATCATACTTTGACTTTTCTTACTTCCTTACCCATACAAATGTTTTACAAACTCACATGTAATCCCTCCACATGGTAAAAGTCCACCTTCTTCTCTACAACAATCCTTCTACCTATTATTCATAATCACTTGTTTACCCTTCTTACCCAACAAGTGATTTCATCTCTTCTACACACACTCCAAACATCTTCTTCCTAAACAATCCCATAATCACATATGCACACTCTTTTCTCTCTTATTGGCAATGTGATTATTAACCCAAATCAATCCTTTGATTTCATTCTTCATCTTTATCTTCATCTTCATCTTCAAACCTTGATACACATAAAGCTTCACCATATAAACCTTAACTCTTATCCTCAACAATGTCAACTCACATTCCTTTACACAATGCACCTTCCTTGTACTTGTGGTACATTTATTCACCCTTACAATCAAACCAATATAACCCATATCTTTTCAACATTCTCCATCACATATCTCTATACTCACCTCTTCTATCAATGAATTCATCAAATTACACACACTCACACACACTCTCATCTCAACTCTTGATCAAGCCACCCCATCAATCCAAACTTCCTCATTCTCTTCTTAACCATTGGATTGATCTCTCATCTCAAACAAACACAACTTCTCTCACAAACATTCACTTCTCACTCACACAATAAATACAACCTTCTTTCTACCCTTGATCTTGCTACTTAATCATGTGTTCTCTTCACATCCTCACCCTCCATTTCAAACTAAGATCAAGAGGCTCTTTTCCATCACATCATGACAACTCATACACAAATCATTCCTTCTTATCCAACATGTGTCAAAATGAATTTGAAATTTAAATTTCAAATCTTTCCCCACTTCTCTCCAAGCAAAGAATATTCCAAGAATATTCTCTTGTACCCTAACTAGCAATTTCAAATCTTTAGTTAGATCATAACTAAGCTAGTTAGACTTTGAGGAATACCCAAAATACCTCTTTCTGATAATTCTTTTCTCTCTTTACTTTATCGAATAAGCAAAACGCTTTTAATACTTCACAAAACGCTTTTATCAAATGGCTATTTGAATTGGTTGACCTTAAGTGTAAGAATGATTGAAAGGTCGTAGCGTGAAGTACAATTGGAGGTTTACAAGAGCGGGTAGTTAAAAATCTAAAAATCTGAAAAAATAGGTTCGGGTTTCTGGCGCGCTGGGCACGTGCGCTAACCACAGCCCAGTGCACCATAAGAACGCGAAATTACATTTACCCACTTTTGGGTTTTTGGCCTATAAATACCCCCTCTTGGCCTTTGTGCTCCTTACCTCTTGCAAACATTCTTTCATCTCTTTTCTCTCCTCTAATCCTCCAAGTCTAAACATCAAGTATCCTTATTATTCTCCTCTATCATCCATTGAAGAACACACATCTCCTTAAGAGACCTACACAAGTACCTAATCCATACTTGTGTGTTTCATCGAGGGTCTTCTTCTCAAACCCTTGTCTTTAGAACCGAGTCTCTAGGCAAGGTAGACTTTGTTCAACAAACTATCTTATTTAATCTTAATCGAGTTTTGTAAGGAAAAGTCTTGTATCAATGCGGATCAAGCCAGATCATTATGGTAGGGATCTAGAGTTGGGGTTTGATCAGCTTCCAAGGGAAAAGGCATTCTAGAGTTTATAGTTAAGACACATATCACGGTGTCTTAGTGGTGGATTTCCAAGGGCAGAATACTATAAGGTAGTAACTCTTCTATGTGAGCGTCGAGCTTGTTGAAAGCCGGTGGAGTTAAATTGTAATACGGTTTGTAGACCACCATAAGACAAAAGATATACTAGGAATTATATCCGGGTCGTGGATTTGTCAACTAAGACTACAAAGTGGGACTAAACCGAAAACCCTCCTTCCCGAATCATATAAATTGTGGTGTCCTCTTCTCTCAGCTCTTCTGCTCTCTATCTACTTATTATTCTATTGCAAAATTAGACTGTACACCACTCCCGGCTCTTTCGAGACTTGAAGTTTTATAAACTTCGAAGAAGTCAAGAAAATCATATTCACCCCCCTCAACGGTTCTACAAAAAAGATGGAACTGGAACTCAAGGTTGTAGAGCTGGAAATCCGACGAATGGAGCAACGTCAAAAAGACGAAGTGTTATATTTGACGACTACCGATGAAAAGTTGAAGACGATACTTAGGGTGAGGAAAGAACTTTACATGTTTCAATTACGTTTTTTCATCTTAGCTATGTAGTGTTTACGTTTTAATTCGTACGTGACGCTTTTTGATAATTCTGTAACTTTTTTATTTTATGAAATACTAAAAAGTTTTACTTTTTAATAAAAATGGATTGACCGGTGAGGTTGGTTTTCATTGACGTTAGGTGAAAAGTAAGAAGAGAAAGGGTTGAAAAAATGAAAAGAGAAATCTCATGTGTCCGGTGATCGAGTGTTTTTTTTTCCGGTGACTGATGTGGGTAGTCTTAGAGCATCTTTAATGAAAATATATGCTCAAAGATTTTAATCGTTTTTCAACCCATAATTTAAATGGCAGAAAGCTTTTTAACTAAATGTTAACGCGTTTCTTACTTAATTTTTTTATATAATAAAAGAATTGCATCATTTTAAAGTTTTCTATGAGATTTGATCTTATTAAAAAAATTAGACTAATCAGAACGTTTGATTTTAACACGTAGGCAAAATTATACGATATGATTGGTTAAAAAAGTCAAAATTGAATCCAATTTGGTTAAAATTGAAAATTTTGGTGGGGAAAAACACATAATAATATATGTGTCAATTTGTGAAAACAAAAACTTAAAAAATAGGAGGTGATTAATAAAACTTTAGTGGTTGAATTTTAAATAAATAATATGGAGTTTAGATGTAAATTAAAAGTCTTTATCTTTTTTAAATAACTCAAAAAAATTAAAACAAAAAACCCATATGACTTTATAATTTTAAAAAAATACAACAAATATGTTTGTTTTAAAAATACGACACAATATTATATGACACAAGATTATTAATATCAAAATGAAAGCACGAATTAATGTGTACATAAATAAATAACGATGTTGTATGTATACGAACAAGTCATGTTTTTTACTTTTTATAAGTTTAAGTTAGAATATCAGAAAAAATATTATTTTTACTATATGCGTTCAATAAAGACTCATTATTATTTCATTTTATAAAATTTATCACATCACAAGAAAACACATGCGTTACATAGGTTTTAAAATTAAATAAATACGCTAATTATTAATAACAGACAACAATGTAAGTTATCAAACATAAGATAAGCATTCAAGTTTAAAATAGTAAGGAAACATTTATATACTGTTACAATTGTTTAAATTAAGGAATACTCGTATTTACAATTACTGAAATAATGATAAACAAGACCTTCAGTGTGCAAATACGAAAAAATAACAACACTTGCAAAATTAACACTTAATCTAACTACCAGATAATTGCAGGAAGTCTACAAATATTATGATAACAAACATTGCTTATTAATGAAAGATTGTCTTTTCTATGAAATGCAATACATACACATGATAGCAATTAGATTCCGGAAATTAAATGTATACAATTGTTATACTTGTAACGGCCTCTATATTCATTATAATGCCCATTAATACATCTCATGTAATATAGGCTCAATATTTATACATCTCAAATTAAAAACTTGCAACAACCTCAACCCAATAATAATAATACATCCATTTAAAAATGTGTAACAAACCCATTATTATGGTACAACCCATTTTAAAATATTATTTTGACGCTAAGTAAAAGAGAGCCAATTTCAACCTAAAATCATATATAAACTTCTTTTTCTCTCTGTAACACAAATCATTTCTCTCTCTATCTCTCTCTCTAACAAAACAACTCGCATGACACTATGTGTTGACCACCATGCCTACAAACTCCTAAACCGCTATACCACAATTACTCTAATAAAGCCACCAACAACCACCACATGTTCTAAAACCATGGTGATTTTTGAGTTCTGTAGATGCGTTGGAATTTAGTGGTTTCGGTAGAAGTTTTGTTTTGTGGATGTTTTTTATTGGCATTTTAACCATATTTAAAGAGTGTAAGCATTTTTAGATCTGGTATAAACTTCACTGAATTGTATGCAACTGTATGCAAATCAGGGCAAACAATAGGGCAGGGCGGACTATGTGTTGAGATTGGGCGGCGATGCCTCAACGAAACTCTTTGCGGCACACAAATGATGTATAAAATAATACAAAATAAGTAGAAAAAATCTTGGGTGCTTGATGACATCATATAACTCTATTTACTAATAGCATCATTTATCCCAAGTTATTAACCCATATTCTATAATTTATTGCAAAAGAATTGTTACATAAATCGTTTATATTTTGAGATTACTATAATTTAAGAGTATACTTGGTGAATATTAGCAAAAGGGCGCATTCTGGAGCTTAAATGAAGATATTTTGAAGATTAATGATTCTGACAACCAATACAACGCCGTAACATCAAGAAGATACGGCGTATCCGTGAACGCCTGCACTCTATATAAAAAAACAAGAATCCTCAACCAAAGACCACAAAGGAAACAAGCTCAATACGCCGTATCCAGAGAAGACCAATACGTCGTATTAGATATATAATATATGAATATTCTGGCAGATATCAAATGTGGTCCATACTCCAAGAAACTCCAATACGCCGTATCCAATCCCTTGGATACGCCGTATCGAACCGACTTCCAGACCCTATAAATACAAAACTCAAAAACGAGTTTTAAGTGTGCTAAATCATATTCTCGATACATAAACCACAAAAGTCGATTTTCAGAGGAGAAAAAGAGAAGAAGAGGTCTTGCAACGCATTCCAATCCATAGGAGACAACGTGTAATTTCTTATACTTTTGTAATCGTTCAGTTTTTGATATCATTTTTAAATCAGGTGAGTTCTTACCTTTGCAAAACAATTACTCTTGTAATTAAATTATGATGTTTGAAGGATAATACCTTCAGGTATTAGCCATTATTATGAAGATCTGAATGTTTGGTTTTGTTTATATCTCGATTGCTTAATTTATCGTACATGCTTGTTTAATGTTTATTTAATTCATACCTTGTTACGTGGCTTTTGTATGCGACCTATAATTCAACTGGATCTAGTGATACGGACCAAGTAATCTAGATTCCGGGATAGCTCTCCATATAGTGATTTATACATCTAGAATCATAGGATCACAAGTATTGTCATTCTAAAATCGTGCTAAGGATACGCTTCTGGCTTAACTAGTTAACGAAAACTGCCTTTAGTTTATTGAACATGTTGACTAGTAGGTGAGTCTAGATAATTCAACAAACAATGTTCTGATTCTATTGGATAGTTAGATAAGTAGACTATTAGAGTATAAATTGCCATTAAGCAGTAAGTAAGTAAAGTCTCTATGAGCTAGGGTTTAACAAGATCACCATTGCTATAATCCCTAAGATAGATTATAATCAGCAAATAAGGATGCTTTATGCGGATGCTTTAATTGTGACAGAATTAATGTTGTCTAGTCTTAGGATGAAAGTTCCCACATAAGTCTAAGAATGATATCCTCTTCGAGATAAGTAATTCATTGCACGAATAAAACAAACCAACTTCTAAATCGATTAATGATGGGCTAAACAGTTTTCTATCATAAGCTCCGACGGCATCTTGTTATCTTCTGTTAATTTTGCCTTTGCGTAGGTTAGTGTCCTTGAATTGAATAGTAGATACCTAAACAAACCCTGCAGTCCTCAGAGCTGAAACCCCCCTTTTTATTTACTGTTAGAATTAGGATTAGAACTAACATAGGATTAGCATAGGTTTGACCTTAGAATATAATTAACTTGGAATTGATACCAAAATATAAATAAATTAAGAGATTTAACCTTGCTTCAAGTGTTCGACACCCTACTTACCACGAATCTACCACCGACCGGGTACACTGCCCGTTAAAGTATTGTTTTTAGGTATAGTCGCAAAAAAAATAGTAAAACTTGATACATAAATAACACACACAAACGACACATCAAAATTTTGGCGTCCGCTCTTGCCAGGGGAACGAAGTTTGTTTAATTCTTATTTATTATTGTTTAGTTAGTTTTATTAGTTTAGATAATTGCATATTTGTTGTTGTTTTGTGTTTATTTTCTGCATTGTATATTTTGCATATTGTGTGGCGCCGCTGCCGGGGAGTGAAAATTAATCTTGATTTTTATTTTATGTTTTGGGTTTTAACATTGGATTAGATCTAACCTTTAGGATTAGTGTAATTTAGAATAGTTTATATTCCTGCTTGTTAGCTTACTCTGTTTGTTTAATACGTCGTATTCAGTTCACTGAATACGACGTATTGGTTATTTAACAAGTTTTTCTAGTAAGATTGTTACAGGATGGACGGTTCAAACATTACTATGGAAGAGTATATCAAGGTTAAGGAAGAAAAAGCTCGTAGGCGTGGTAAAGTGTTTAACTGGGAAACTACTACGTATGGTAAGATCTGGTACGATGAAGACGTTTATGACCTCAGATCTGTTGAAACTGAATTCCCAGCTATAGTGATCAATGACACGTTAATGTCTGAACCCACGGTAAGTTCTCTTAACAATGGAATTGACTTTAGAATATCATTCAACAAATCCGACGATGAAGATTACATGGTAACTTATGACAAAAATTCATTTTTTATAAAATAATTTCTGCCAACGATTTGAAAACGAATTCGGAAAATGATAATGATAAAGTCAACATGCCTTCGTTTCCATCACCCGAGCCTACGGTCAGTTATTTTGATGATTTAGACTACTTTAAAGATTTTGAGAAAGAATTTCCAGCCATTGTTTACAATGATGCTCTAACGTCTAAATTAGATTTCTTAACTGAACCTACTATAAGTCCTCAACATATCAATGAATTTAATTTGAAAGATGAAACATCATTGTCCGAATGTGATGAAGAGGAACAAAACGTTTTAAACTTTAATGATCTATTTCCTTTTAACGTAATTTATCCTAATGATTTAAAATTGGATAAGGACAATGATGATGATAATGTCGATATTGAACACTCTTCGAGGGATTTATCTGTCAAACCATTACCTGATGTAATAAATACTGATGTTGGTGCCTATGCACATGGGTCAAATAACCATTTGGAAACAAGTCATGATACATCAAATAAATTTTTCAAAACTGAAACTTTTATCAAGGGATTAAATTTTAGTATCATTACTTGGAATCATCTTAACAAAGGGATGTCATTCATTTTCCTAATCAAGAATTTGTATGTGCCATTTGGCATCCCGTTCGACCCCAAATTATTTTATAAGGATGGGATTAAATTGGGGCAAGTCTAACTTAAAGACTTTTCTGTAAACAAAAGTGCTTGCCGAGAGACAACCCGGAATGTATTTTATATTTTTATCGAGTCTGTCTTCCCAAACTATCTATACGGCGTATCCAAACCCCATGGATACAGCGTATTGACTATCCGGACGTTATCCAGTCTTTTTTTCAGCACAGTCTATACCGCGTATTCGTTAAACGAATACAACGTATACGACACAGGTATCAATATGGCGTATCCTGGGTATGGAGAACACGTATCGGACTTCCTGTAAAAGTATAAGGAGAAATAAATTCGAGTCTAAGCAGCGAATACACAAAGATAGATTTGCACTTGTTTTCTTATGCTTAACACAGAACCTTCTGAACGAAAACGACGAAGTTGGTGAAGTATCAATCATCTGGAATCTTATGTGTGATTGTAGTCATGATGGAATTCAGACGCATTTACAACACACAATCTTGCTCATAAACGCAACTTGGAGAATCTACCGAGCAAATATCAGGGGAGTTTCTCATTCTAATTCTTTTTAAATTCCCGTATTTAATGTTTTATATATACAACGAGGACGTTGTATAATTCAAGTGGGGGGATGGAATTAGAATGTTTACTTGTCCTATTTTTCACACTAAAATGCTTAAATTATGCTCAAATTTAATTTTTTTTCAAGCATACTTTTGTGAAATTACATGTTACATAACCCGCACACAATAACCCTTGTTAGATATTGTGAGGATTTAGCCTTTCCGTTTCCAAATGTTTACCCAAATTCCACAAAATATGAGTGTGCCGGTGATGTTGTAGACTTTAGAACTTGGCTTGGTATATCTATTCGAGACCACAATAATGAGTATTATGGATTTAATTGGAGTAACTTGTTTAAATTGGTAAATTTTAGGATTACACCCAAATCGCCTTTACATGTTGCTTATTAACTAACTACACCGGTTAGTTAACCTCCCGTTTAAACCCTTTTCCACTCTCATCTTTAGAGTGATGATCCACTAGAAAAACCCGTAGAGCCAATCCTTTAGGAATTTACACCAACTATTTGTTTCGTTACACCCTTACACCTTAACCTACCCTGTTAGATTAAGTTTAATTTACAGTTGCTAGTTGCTTAAAGTATAAAGTTTGTATTTCCCGAGTTTTGTGTCATTTTCTATCTTTGGTGCGGTTGGAAATTTGCACATTGCAAATGGGAATGTATATTAGTAGTCAAAACTCATGTGATTTTACTACCGTCATAATTAATGGTGAGTCCGAAGAACGAAGGAACTATCGAATAAATTATCCGGAATTATTATGATCGTGAAGATGGTGAAACTACACCGAGATTTGAAGTATAGTTAGCAAAAAAATGAGAAAAGAAATACAAAAAGAAAGAGAAAGAAAGTTTGAAGATAATCATTTCGCAACTACCGAAGGATCGATTATTCATTGATACGCAACAAAAATCAATGATGTAAAGTATTGTACAAAGTGGAAGATATCACCACTTGCCTTGTAGAGTATGTAAAATTTTGGGATGATTGGGAAGTTGACCGTTACGGGAACGCCAACTTAAGTTGTTGTTTTTTATCGATGATCAAGACATTGTAAATAGTTGTGTCTTAATCATGGTAACGGTTGGGAAAAAAGTGTCTAGTAACTTGTATCTTAAGTCTTAATCTATTTGTTTCTTGATTTTTATTTAACAACAATTTACTTCCCTCTCACTTAATGATTAACCATGGGTTTACGCGAATGAGGATGTGATTGAGCGTGCATGTCTATTCCGTCATTACGGCCATGTATGCATGTCTCAGCTGCCTTGTTGGTTTATTACTATTGGTGAAAGTTAGAAGGTTCCTACCCTATATCATTCTTCATCCTAACCGTTAGTTAAATTCAAATGGGGATGTGATCGAACACACATGTCTATTCCGTTGTTACGGCCATGTATGTGTGCTTCAGCTGCCTTGTTGGAGTGGTACTTCTGGTGAAAGATTGGAGAATGATCAAACCGTATGCCTTTCCATACAAAAATCCATATTTACCTTTATAAACTTGTTACTCCTTGGCTTTAGTGGTGGAGATGTGTATCCTTGCCAAGCTTATGATAGAATACTTGAGCGAATTAGCCACATGTTACCACATATATTAGTTGAGTTAATTTGAGTTGGTTTTTCATCTTCCTCATATTCGTGAGGGTTTGGATTGATGTTACTTGTGATAGATCAAATAAATGCTGTATACAGAAAAATTTCTTAGGGATAATTTTTATAAACTTCTAATAGGCCTAATTAGGACAGTTAGGATTCAAGTGGAGGGATAGATTGATGACATAAATAACCGTCTTTTTTATTGACATCATTTATCCCATGTTATTAACCTATTTTGTATAGTTATTGTGAAGAATTGTTACTTAATCGTTTACATTTGAGAATTATAGTAATTATGGAGTAATTGGTGAAAGTTAGCAAAAGGCGCGCAATTTCAGGAGCAGTACATAACATGAGTTATTTTGAAGATTATATTCTAAAGACCAATACGCGGTATCATCAAGGAGATATGGCGTCATCCGTGCCTGCACTCACCAAAGACCACAGAGGATAAAGCTCAATACGCGTATCCAGAAGACCATATTACGCGTATTGGAAATGTGGGAAATGAAATATAATTTTCTGGATAAGATTTCAAGCGTGGTCCTTACTCCAAGAAATCCTCAATACGCTGTATCCAATCCTTGGATACGCCGTATCGAACTGACTTCCAGACCTTATAAATAGAAACTCACAAATAGGTTTTATGTGTGTAATTCATACTTCTCGGTACCTAAAACCATAAAGTTGATTTTCAGAGGTGAAGAAAAAGGAGCAGAATAGGTCGAGCAACGTTATCAATTCCATAGGAAACACGTGTAATTCCATATACTTTAGTAATCGTTCAGTTTTTGGTATCATTCGTTAACTCGGTTAGTTTACCTTGGCTAAATAATTGCTCTTGTATTTATTATGACGTTTGAAGGCTAATACCTTCGGGTATTAGCCATTATTATGAAGATCTAAATGTTTGGTATTTGTTTATCTCGATTTCTTGATTTATCGTTGAATGCTTGTTTATGTTTATCAATTTATACTTGTTTACGCGCTTTTGTATGCGACCTATCATTCAACTAGATCTAGTGATACGAACCAAGTAAATCTAGAGTCTGGGATAGCTCTCCATATAGTAATTTCATAACATCTGCGATAACATAGGATCACAAATATTGTCCTTCTAAGTCTGTGTCTAGGATACGCTTCGGGCTTAACTAGTTAATTGGATATTGCCAATGGTTTATTGATCGTGTTGACTAGCAGGTGACCTAGATAATTCAACAAGTAACGTTCTGATTCCATTGGATAGTTAGACAAGTGGACTACTAGTGTATAAACTACCATTAAGCGGTAAGTGGGTAAAGTCTCTATGAGCTAGGGTTTAACAAGATCACCATTGCTTTAATCCCTAAGATAGATTATAATCAGCAAATAAGGATGCTTTATGCGATGCTTTACATTGTGACATAATTATGTGTCTAGGTTTAGGATGTATGTAAGCCTACAGTTTTAAGATGCTATGACACTCGAGTGTAGAAGTATTGCACTTAATAAACAAAACCAACTTTCTATTCGGATTATAATGGTTAATAAGTTTTATTTCATATGGCTCGACGCTCTTTTCTTTTGTTAATTTACTTGCGTGGGTTAAAGTGTCTTGAATTTATTGTAGTCACCAACCAAACCGTGCTAGCCTCTCAGGCTGAAAACCCCCTTTTTCCCGTTAGAATTAGGACTAGACTGACAAAGGTTTTCCATAGGTTTAGAATAGAATAGAATTAACTTAGATTAGATAACCAAGATATTAATAAATTGATAGATTACCTCACTTAAAGTGTTGACCACCCTAAAACACGAAACTACCATACGATCGTGGTAAAAATGCCGTTAAAGTGTTATTTTTGGCTTAGTTGGCAAAATATATTTAAAACTTAATCAATAAAATATACACCACACAAACGACCATCAGGACTCTAGGTAAGATTAGAAGCAATGAAGAATAAAAAGTACTTCAGACGCATCCGAGAATATGATCGTCTTAGGATTGGCAGGTTACGATCACGTTTCATCGCAAATTTTCTAAGATGACTAAACCCTTGCTTCAATGAGCAGAGAATCGGAAGTATGAGTGGGGCAAGGAACAAGAAGAAGCTTTTCAGACTTTGAAGGATAATTTGTGTAATGCACTAATATTGTCATTGTCTGATGAACCAGAAGACTTTGTATTTTACTGCGACGGGTTAAATCAAGGGTTTGGTTGTGTATCATGCAAAGAGCCAAGGGTAATCGCCTATGTATCAAGCTCATGAAGATCCATGAGAAGAATTGTATACCAACACACGGCCTAGAATAAGGAGCAGTTGAGTTTGCTCTTGCAGACTTGGAAGTCATTACTTGTACGGGAACGAGAGATGTCTCTTACGTATGAGCTTAAGATGTTTTTCTCCACATATTCGATCAAAAGGAGTTAAATATGTGCCAACGAAATGGATTGAATTGTTTAGTGATTTTGACAGTGAGATTCGTTACCATCCGAGAAAGGGATTAGTAAGTGGCTGTTGCATTAAGTTAAGAAAGGAGAAGAGTGTAACTATGACGGAGTACGCGCAATGTCCATGACTATTAGTCAAGTGTTAAGGTCAAGATATTGGCTGCTCCAGGTAAGGCATCTAAGGTAGAGAACGCGACAGCAGAAATGTTGCGTGGCCTGGACCAACAAATAGAAAGGAAGGAAGATGGAGGTATGTATTTTATATGAGTCCATTAATAGGTGATTTAAGGACATTAATTATAGATGAGGCTCATGCATCGAGGTACTTGGTACATCCGGGAGCGGATAAGACGTACTATAACATTAGAGATATGTATGGTGGCCATGTATGAAGAAGGATATTGCTACCTATGAAAGCAATTGTCTGACTTGTTTAAAGGTAAAGGCTGAAACATCAAAGACCTTCGGGTTTATTGCAACAGCTAGAGATACATGAGTGGAAATAGGATAGAATAACTATGGACTTTATTGTAAGGTTGCCAAGATAAAGTGGTAGGTATGATACAAATTGGGTAATAGACGATAGACTAACTAAATCAGCCTATTTTCTGGCAATACGAGAAGATTACAAGATGAAGAAGTTAGCAAGGCTTTATATTGATGAGATAGTAGCAGGGCATGGAGTGCCCGGGTCAGTCATCTTAAATCGTGATGGAAGATTTACTTCAAGTGTTCTGGCAAATATTACAGAAAGCCTTAAGGACGCGATTGGATATGAGTACGGTTTATCATCCTCAGATGGATGGATAAAGTGAGCGTACAATTCAGACATTGGAGGATATGTTAAGAGCGTGAAGCACTGTATGGAAGGAAATATAGGTCGCCCGTTCTGTGGGCTAAAATTGAAGAAAGCAGGTTGATTAGACCAAAATTGGTGTAAGAGACGACTAATAAGGTAATCTTGAAAAATGAAAAGCTCAAATCGGTGAGAGATCGTCAAAAGAGCTATGCTGATAATAGGCGCAAACTACTAGAGTTTGAGGTGGGGATCAAGTGTTACTGAAAGTGTCGCCTTGGAAAGGTGTAGTGCGTTTGGAAACAAAGACATGTTAGCATCAAGGTATGTAGAACCATTTGAGATCATTGAAAGGATCGGTCCTATAGCCTATTGATTAAGATTGTCTCAATAATTGAGTAGTGTACTTGATGTATTTCAAATTTAAAGAAATATTTAGCGGATGCAAATATGCATGTGCATTTAGAAAAAATTAAGGTAGACAAAACTCTTTGTTTTGTTGA
>BQNB010009920.1:0-75414 GCA_026074375.1 Tanacetum coccineum
ATTTGTTTTACACAACCTTAAATATTATTGATGTTTTTGTGCTGCTGTTGATGCATTCTTTTACTTTGATTTCTAACTTGAATTCATCTATCAGGTCAGCAGCATTATGGGTGATACCCTCAATACCTAATGTTTAGGGACATCAAAATGTTGCTATGAAAAGAATGACGTGGAAAAACTATCTAAGTCAAACTGGAACAACGGGTTGATGCTATGAGACTTCAATTATACCGAAACTTAGGGATTCTAATGACGAAACTCTCAACCCATACAAGTAAGAGATTATCATTAAATGTACCATTACAAGTATATGTTTCTGCACTTCATAGAGAAAATATACACTCTAAAGTGTATATTCCTACCAACAAGATCAAATGTACCATTACAAGTATATGATATGATGTTGTACAGTAGAAGCCTCATCTTGATGTCTTTGAACTCAATTGGCGAGGTGTTTTCGCTTAGTGTTTGGGAGTATATTATCAACCCCCTCGCAAGTTGCCATAGATTAAGTTGACTAACTTGGATAAAACAGCTGTAACGAAGAGGTTTGCTTAAACCCTCACTGACAATGTAATCTATTTAATGTTAGTTGAAATGAAGGTATTTGATATTGGCTATCACAAAATGGTTGTCAATTTCATGTTGTGTTAAAAATCCAAACGTTACACACTAAAACTTAAAAAAAAAACTCGAAACGAACCCGCCCGACGGGCGGGTTACGAAACTAGTATAATATATATGGGGACTTTATTTTTAGCACCATCTTAAATGCGAGAACTGCGAGAACCTCTTTTAAAATCAAGAAAATACATGCACATCGTCAATAATCGTAAGAATCCACTTATGTTCTTCTGTATCATCATGAACTCTTCCTCATCTTTCACAAAAATCTTACACTCGACCACAATACTGCCATTGCATGTCTTATAAGAACATACATGCACACCTTCAAAGAAAAAATTTGTATTTCTAATTTCTCATCAAATTCTTTAAAACAAATATGTTTTTTTTTTAAATATATTTGTTCTTTTTAGAACATAGGTGTAGAAATACAATTATTGAAGGCGTGCATGTATGTTTTTGAAAATTCTCGCACCTAAAATGGTGCCGAAAATAAAGTCTCACATAATATGGGATAATGTTCCAAGTATTATGATATCACTTTCGCATGAATGATCAAGCACGGTTAACAAAACTAATCATTTACTTTTTTATGAATTTACGGCCAGAATGAAAAATAAGCATTTACCAAAAACATACAATAATCTCAATACCAAACATATCATAAGTCTTAACAAAAAAAGAAATGACCCATATGACTGTTTAGAAATGCAAGAAAGAGTTAATTGGGCTAATTTTTAAGAAAATATGAAAGGCTTGATTGTACATGGGTTAGTAAAGGAGCTCTATCAAAATGTTTTGGGCTTTAAGAAGCCTCTCCCACCACCTTAAATAAGCTACATCCGGCCCAGTTTAATTTTTGTTGTTTAAACTATTTTTTTCTTTTTAAAAAAGCTAAAGAATAAGCAAAATAAAGCAACTAAAATAAAGAGCATTAAACAAAAACTTAATATTACTCAAGTAAAAAGCAGAATAAAAGTGCAGTTATTAGCATTAAACATATATAAGATTTAATGATATTTACGAAACCTATTTGACTCAATAATGCACTTAGAAAACAAATAATCAGAAAACAACCTAAACCTAGACTTAAAGAAGCGACTCAAGCTAAAAATAAGCGAAACACCTTTAAGCATGAAACAGCACCAAAACCATAAGACAGATTGACTCAAAAACTACTTTCTAAAAGACACTGACCAACTTACAGCTAAGATTAAGGACACATAAGCACTTAAAATAAGCTGAAAACTAAAAACAGATTAAGTCCTATAAGCTAATAACACAAATAAGCAAGAATTAAGTAAAGAAATAAGCTAGAAAAAGGCAAATGAAAAGGACAGTGTACACTTCTATTTTTGGCTTTTTGGAATGAAAAGACTATTTGAAGCTTAAAATTAAGACTCTAAGACACTTTTACCAAACTTAAAAACTTAAAACAAATTTAAACCATTCTACACTAAGCTGATTTTAACAAAAACTAACCTAAGATAAGCTAAAATAAGGCCTTATTTGATCTACAAACTAAGACTTTTAAGAAAAAGCAATGATAAAGCATAACATATTGTTTTTAATCACACTCCTCTTAAAGGCGTTTTCCTCATGTGCTAGAAACTTGACAACCGATTTAAAATTAGGCATATGAACTCATAATAATCACAAAAACAACATTACAAGTAGAATTAAAAGAAGCCTAAACACATAAGATCAGCTATAAAAACCACTCTTTAAACTAAGAGACCTTAAATGTTTATTTATCAAACTTCAAAACCTAACAAAACTTATCCTAAGATTATGAAAACAATCATTTAGACTTAATTAGAGCTTATGAAATTTATTTGAAAGCCAAAAATTGATTTTAACCTTATTTTAACATATCTAAACTCTTATCCCAAACACCCCTTCAAAACTAGAAAACGCATTTATTAAATCTCAATCAGACCAATTTTAAGGTATTATATATTGAAAACGATAAAGTACAAAGATTAAATAATGACAAATAACATAATTCATAAGAAAAATAAGCACTCAACAATAAGCTAAACTAATAAGCTATATTTGACTAAAAAGGACAGATTCTATGAAAACTTAAACTAAACTATTTTAAACTAAAAACTAGACAAATTAAGCTAACATTAGACAAAATAAGCATATTTAAGAAATAACAAGCACAAAATAAGCAAAGCAATAAGTTGAGTGAGAAAATAAGCTAAAATGAGTACAAGAGAAAGTACCTTGTCCTTTGCTCAAAACAAGGACTCAATTTGCTCTTAAGAGCTTATCTACAAGCTCTAGCTTATTTTCATAAGCTGGTAAGGTCCCATAAGTCCATCCAAATCTGGCTTATCTTCCATTTATAGCTTATTATGATTTTTAGGTGATATGAATGATAAGCTTATTTAGTTTAGCTTTAAACAAGCTAAACTAAATAAGGGCTAGCTTAGTCGCTAATTAAGAGCTTAATGAGCTTATTAGGTAGTTTCCAAACACATTTTAAACTAAATTGCATAAAAGTAAAATTTGAATTCAATACACAATTTAAAAAAAAACTATAATTTTATTGATAATGAAAAGATTACAATGCTTAAAAAAGGAAATTACATTTCAAAGAGATAATAAGCTGAAAATAAGCTAAAGCTACTAAAAAAAACTCCCCCCACTGCTTGAGTAACTGCCTCTATTTATCGTGAATGAGAGAAGGTTCTAGGCCTTGAGGAGCGTCCCATAAGCTCCAATCTTGACCCTTGATTCCAAATCCAACCATTTGAGCCCTTGGATTACTTCCACGTTTTCTCAACCAATGAGGTTGCTTGGGATTGCCAACGTGGCTTGGGATTGATGTAACACACACACCACGTTGGCTTTCTAGAAGGAGAGGGGAGCATGTGGAGGGAAGGGTTTTACCCTATGTTAATTTTTTGCAGAGTGAAAATGAAAGATATGGATGAAATTGTAACTTTAACCGCGCAGGGGTTTTTTATTTGTTTTCTCATTGATTGGATTCCAGGCTTTTGACATTGGTTTGGGCTTTTGTTCTTGGGCCAAGACTAGATAAGGATAATGGATTGAATATGGATTTCTATTTTTATTTTAGGCTTATGATTTTGGACTAGGCTTATTATCTTTCAAATGTTAATGGACTGACCCGGTCCACAAAACGGGTACGGGTTGGCCCATTAGAAATGAAAAACGCCCTCGGCTTCATTTTCACTACTCTCCAATCCAGGCTAACTCGTTTTATCCATTTTGCCTTTGTTTTTGTCTATTTTTGATATATCCGTTACCTGCACAATACAACAAAACACACATATACAATGTATTTTTCATGTATTATTGGTCATTTAAGCTCATTTAAATAAGGTAAATTAATATGTGATTAAACACATATAAAAAATCCCCCACACCAAGCTATTGCCGTGTCCTCATGCAATGTTATAATTACACACTTAGAAAACCAAAATTTTTAACCCCCTTAGACTAATTACCTCGAAAAGTAGCTAATCGTTCATCTAAGGGGATTAAGAAATCACTAGTTTTGAAAAGCCTCCGTTTTACCATTGTTTTTACATATATGCATACATTTATTATCATCATTTTTTTTATTTTTTTAATTATTTATTTTTTATTTTTTTTATTTTATTATTTTTTTTAAAGTGAAACTATAAAATTACAGAACACAAAACACTAAAAGGATAAGCTATGTCTAAAAAGATAAATTCATCGTCCTTGATTTTTCACCCGTCCTAAACCAAGCTTAAAAACGAAATCATTGTTAAATACAAGTTAAGATGCTAACACTATTCATAAATGTTAATTGTGTACGCTTAGCTACTTTCCGCTCCCTTATTCCTAAATCCTCTAAAGGTTTTATTCTTATTATTAGTGACAAATAAATTAAGTCCTTTATTCATATAAAGAAAACCCGGTTTAGACCACAATTAGTTTGAAATCCTTTCCTAAAGAGACGATATGGTGAGAATAAGGTCCACATTAAGGTTCTAATTTCGCATGATTTAGGGGTTATCTTTTTTATTTCATCCGAAACAACTCAACTACGAGTCCAAAGACGGAGGCTTTATTTAGATAACCCCGGAGTCAAAATTTGGCTTTATTCTTAACTTCATTTACAACTTAAAGCGAAATAGTCTTAGTTCAAAAGCATATTTAAATTTAAGAAAAAGAGACTTTTCTTATATTTATTCAATTATATACATTAAACTTAACTTTAATATTTACAACCTCCACCCTTTAAACGAACTGTCACATCGGGCGTGAACCGACCATGATCCAGTTGTCTTATTTCGGCTTCGGACCTTGCCTTATATGAAGATTGTCACATCGGTATGCGAGACGACCATGATCCAGTAATCTGACAAGGTATTATTATTATTATATATTTATCATTTTTATTTTAATTTAATTTAATTTAATTTAATTTATTTTATTTATTTTTTTAACACTTTTTATTACCACAATATATAAAAAAAATTTCTTTTTAGAAAATTTAAGTATAAATTTAAACTAAGACTAAAAAGTCTAAAAATGTTAATTTTAAAAGGACTTTTAAGGGTGATAAAACCACAAATTTGTCTAATTTTTGAAAAGAGCACGTAATATTAGTCCGGTTAGAAGCTTCAGGGAGGAAAAACCAAAAATTACACTCATGAGCCTTTAAGATAACCAACTAATCTTTGCTTAGCATCCATCAATTACTCGTTCTTTTGTGTAATTTAAAATCTTAACAAAAAGATCCGCGGAAGCATAGTCTAATAAAATCAAGCTTTTTGCATATTTAAAGTCTATTATGGAAACTTGCAAACTCTTGGCTTTTTAAGCAAAAATTTCCGCGTTTTAAAAAGCTTCTTGTATAAAGACTAGCTAAAAGCTTTCATTTGTAAAGTGTTATTGGAAAAAGCAAGAGCGCTACATGCTTGATCAAGTCAAAATTTATTCTTATTCTCACCACCGGAAAGTCAAAAATTCGTGACAAAACACTTATTTTATTTTTGAAAATTTTTAATTTTTTTGCATAAAATCAAATATTTTTGGTATTTTTGGTGGTAAAACGGGATTACGTGAAGACAAGGCAAATGCAAGTAAGATCAAATCGATAGATACCCCCATACTAGAACTAAACATTGTCCTCAATGTGAGACTGCCACCCACATACTAAAATCAATGCATCATCCTAATATAAAAGGGTCTCTACGTAAATCTAAAGCCGTTTATTAATTATGCTAATAGATAAATGTAAGTCAATAAGATCTAGGATATTGGATTCCCATAAATATGCATGCTAAGGATTGAAGCTCGAGTGGATGATGGACAAAACCATGAGCACGAGAGTCTTCATAATCCGGGCAATCCTAAACATAAAACACAAGCCACGAAACACGAGAAAGGAAGAGGCGAGCCTCCTCACGTCACACTTATTAGAAAATAGAAAAAGAAGATAGAAACACGGGTTGCCTCCCGAGAAGCGCTTGTTTTTGTTAACCGAGTCACAAGCCTGACTCGACCCCGAATTTAGTGGTCCATGGGGAAGGTTTGGAGATCCAGGACAACCATAGGTGGTATGTCCCCTCCAAAATAATGTTTGAGTCTATGACCGTTCACCTTGAAGTTTGGTATGTCGGTTTGAGATAACTCCAAAGGTACCAATAAGGAAAACTTGAAGTAACGGTGAAACGGTTCCGGTTAGGTTTCCGAACGGGTTAATGATCTTCCCGAGAAAATCTTTAATCGAGAATTGAAGAGAAGAACTCGATCACCAACGTTGAAAACGCGGTTCTTAATCTTGGAGTCATGAATCTTCTTCGTTTTCTCTTAGTGAGATTAAAGAATTCTCTTAGCTTTACCCAAAGTTAATTTAATTCATTCATTTGGATCTTTCGGTTATACACCGCCGCGGACTTGAGATCAAAATATACAAATGCTGTCAAGGCCCCAATATGCCTTGTGTACAAGTTCAATATGAAATGACAAGCCATTCCGTAGTACAAGTCATATAAGGTGATGCACCCGATGGGTGTTTTGAAAGCGGTACGGAAGGCCCATAAAGCATCATCTAACTTATCATAATTATTTTGATGTTAAATATAAATGTTAATTTATAAATTTATTTATGATATTAATATTTGTATTTTATAAAGTAATATTTCGGAACAATGAAGCATATTTTCAGGCTACGGTCCTTTTCAATGAAACGATTCAAACCACGTAATGGAAACTCCACTTGTTCACTAGTTTGTGGATGATACGCGGTAGAAAGACGGTGAGTAACTCCATACTTAAGAATGACCTTTGCAAATTGGTCATTGCAAAAATGAGTACCACGATCACTAATTATAGCACGAAGAGTTCCAAATCAGGCAAATAGAGATTTTAAGAATTTTACGACGACTCAGGCATCATTAGTGGGGAGCACTTTTGCTTCAACCCATTTAGAAAAGTAGTCAACGGCCACAAGAATGTACTTGTTCCCTTGAGAAGACGGGAACGGACCCATAAAGTCGATGCCCCACACGTCCAAGATCTCGCATCTTGAATTTTAATTTTGACGCTTTTCGTCCTTTGCGAGATTTTGCCTTGCGTTGACATGAGTCACAAACTTTTCACCTGTCCCATTGCATCGTGATAAATTGCCGGCCAATAGAAACCGGAATAAAGGACTTTCTTAGTGGTGTAGTTCACACCATGATGTCCCTTGGTGGGTCCATTATGACAAGCCATGAGGATATCAACGGCTTCTTGGCCGCAAACACATCGTCTAATCACTTGATCCGCACAAATCCTAAACAAGTAGGGATCGTTCCCAAAAATAATCATAACATCTTAAAGAAATTTTCTTTTGTTGAACAGACATCCCTAATCACTATAAAATTATCCTCATGGTAATTTGCCAATGTCGGCAAACCATGAGGTACTATAATCAACCAGAAAAGATAATCAGTCTAGGTCCTCGAGAGGTAATGTTTCGTAATTTACCTTTATTCTCAAGATCAACCTATCTAGGATGAGGATTCTACATAATCTTGAAAATGTCGCCGCGAGATTCTTCGCTCCTTTTTATCACGAATAACGATGATATGTCGTTGTGTGGTGTATATTTTATTGTTTCAAGTTTTAAATTTATATTTTGCCGACTAAAAAAAAACAACACTTTAACGGGCAGTGTACCTGGTCAGATGGAGTTTCATGATAAGTAGGGTGTCGATCACTGAGAGTGGAAGTTAACTCTTAATTCTACTAGTATTTTATCTATCTAGTTTTGATACTAATCTAACCTAATTATTCTACTTAAACCTAAACTAACACAAGGGGGGGTTCAGCCTGAGAGACTGGCACGAGTTTAGTTCTAATTATCCTAAGGTGATGGCAAATAACACACACAAGTGTATTTAAAAAAGAAGGAAAGCGGTCAAATCTAGTAAAACGTATTACCATTTTAATATAATAATATCCTTGATGTCGATTTCGTGCAATGATTGTATTAATTCGTTCGTAGTATATCATTCTAGAGTTAGGTGATCTTCTCCCTATACTCCCCCCACTAGTTTGACAGCTAGTTTAATCTGTCACATTTAACCTAAACCCGCAAAAAGCTCACACATTGATTATAATTTTATCTCGGAAACTATAATGTGTTTTATTGTTTTAATTTTTTTTTTTTTTTTAGTATATATCGAATCCTAGCTCATAGAGGCTTTAAACCACTTACAGCTTAATGGAAATTCAAATACTAGTAGTCCACACCCACATTAACTACCTATGGAAAAAACAGACGTTATGTGGTAAAGTCAAAGTTTCACCGTCTTATTCTATAACTATCCACTAACCAAGATCGAAACAGGGTTTTCTATTGGTGATCCTATTAGTCTAGCTATATGAATAAGCGTTATATGTTTCTATCCCAGATTCTTAACCTACGCCCAAACAACACCCAAGTTGTAGCGCATTAAATATGTAAGACTAGATCCAGTTGAATAATAGGAAAAACACATAATTAAGCACACAAACGGGTATGAAGTGATAAACATAAATCAACATGCAAGGGAGAAAAAATAAAAGACAATCGCTATAAAGAACAAATCAAAACATTATTATATTATCATAAACATGGCTAATACCTAAAGGTATTACCGATAACATTGTAACAATACACGAAATCATAGATGAACGATTAAACATAATGCTAACCGAACGCGTATAGTGGAGTGTAGAGATTACAAGAGTTTTCCCATTGATCGGACCACTTTTTAGGACCTTCTTGGCTTCATTGATCTTCTGGAAATCGGACTTGGTGGTAAAAAGCATACCCTAAATCGTATTTATGATTTGGTATTTATAGACTCTGAAAATTGGTCGATACGGTGTATTGGAACTCAATACGGCGTATCAGGGTTGCTTGGCGTGGGCTCCAAGAATAAAATATTCCAAAATTCTTGCCCAGGAATTTGGATACGCCGTATCCAATTTTTGGATACGGCGTATTGACCAATACGCCATATCCGTTTCTTGGATACGGAGTATTGACCAATACGGAGTATTGGGGTTTTTGGATACGGAGTATTGGCTGAAAATGTGTTTTTCTTGATTTTTGACCAAAGTATCATATACGGCGTATTCTTCAAAGTCAGGCAATGGTCTTGAGTTCTTCAAAGTCTTTAGATACGGCGTATTTGTCTAGAATGAGACGGCGTATCGATGTCAGAATCAGTCGACTTTCTTAGACTCTTCGTTTATGCTTCAAAACACGTCCTTTTCTTTATCTTTTGCCAAATACTCGATATTAAGTTGTCAATTGTTAGATTATAGATTTTTTTTTTTTTTTTTTTTTTTTTTTTTTTTTTTTTTATAAATTTTTTTTTTTTATTTATTTATTTTTTATTTTTTTTTTTTTTTTTTTTTTGTCGTTGGTGGGAGTAATAGGGGTGGCTCAAATATAAAATGATTAGTAACTTTGAGGGTGCTTGTGGGGGGGGGGGGGGGGGGGCATTATACAAAATGGGGTTAATATCATGGGATAAATAATACTATAAAATAGACATTATTTGATGTCATAAAATATCCCCCCACTTGAATCCTACTTGTCCTCAAGTAGCCTTTAAAAGTTTATAAAAATGTATCCCTTAAGGATATTTTCCGTTTAAAGCACTTATTCGATCTATTACAAGTACACAACCAAACACCTCACGAAATAGGAAGATGAAAACACTCAAATCACTCAACTAATCTATGTGGTAACATGTAACTAATTCGCTCAATTGCTCGGAATGGTCCGTAGCCGAGTATTCTATTATAAAAGCTTGTCAAGGATACACATCTCACCACTAACCAAGAGTAACAAGTTATTAAAATAATATGTTATTTTTATGGAAAGGCTTACGGTTGATCATTCTATAATCTTTCACCAGAAGTACCACTCCAACAAGGCAACTGAAGCACACATGCACACTCGAAACGCCAGGATAGACGTGTGTTCGATCACATCCCCATTTGAATTTAACCAACGGTTAGGATGAAGAATGATATAGGGTAGGAACCTTCTAACTTTCACCAAAAGTCATAAACCAACGAGGTACAAGACATGCATACATGGCCGTAACGACGGAATAGACATGCATGTTCGTATGAATCCTCATTCGCGTAAAACCAGCGGCTAATCATCAGGTGAGAGGGAAGTAAATTGTTGTTAAATAAAAATCAAGAAACAAATAGATTAAGACTTAAGATACAAGTTGCTAGACACTTATTTCCCGACCGTTATCATGATAAAGACACAACTATTTACAACGTCTTGATCATAGATAAAAAACAACAACCTAAGTTGGCGTTCCTATAACGGTCAACTTCCCAATCATCCCAAAACTTTACATACTCTACAAGGCAAGTGGCGATATCTTCCACTTTGTACAATACTCTACATCATTGATTTTAGATGTACAACGAATGAATCGATCCTTCGCCAAAATTCCTTCGTAATGCCTTTTTGCGAAACGATATCGTTCAAAACTTTCTTACTCTTCTTTTTTTGTATTTTTTATCTTATTTTTTCCAGTTTTTTTTATTTTTTTATTATATTTTTTACCTAACTATTCTTCAAATCTCGTTAAGTTTTAAACCGATCTCATTCACCATCAAAAAAAATTTGGATAATTCCTTTGGTAATTTCTTCGTTCTTCGGTTTCACCAATAATTGTGACGGTAGTAAAATCACATGAGCTTTGACTACTAATATACATTCCCATTTGCAATGTGCAAATTTCCAACCGCACCAAAGATAAAAAATGACACAAGACTCGGGAAATACAAACTTTACACTTTAAGCAACTAGCAACTGTAAATTAAACTTTAATCTAACAGGGTAGGTTAAGGTGTAAGGGTGTAATGAAACAAATAGTTGGTGTAAATTCCTAAAGGATTGGCTCTACGGGTTGTTCTAGTGGATCATCACTCTAAAGATGAGAGTGGAAGGGTTTAACGGGAGGTTAACTAACCGGTGTAGTTAGTTAATAAACAACATGTAAAGGCGATTTGGTTGTAATCCTAAGATTTACCAATTTAAACAAGTTACTCCAATTAAATCCATAATACTCATTATTGTGGTCTCGAATAGATATACCAAGCCAAGTTCTAAAGTCTACAACATCACCGGCACACTCATATTTTGTGGAATTTGGGTAAACATTTGGAAACAGAAAGGTTAAATCCTCACAATATCTAACAAGGGTTATTGTGTGCGGGTTATGTAACATGTAATTTCACAAAAGTATGCTTGAATTTTTTTTTAAATTTGAGCATAATTTAAGCTTTTTATTGTGAAAAATAGGACAAGTGATCATTCTAATTCCCATCCCCCCACTTGAATTATACAACGTCCTCGTTGTATATATAAAACATTAAATACGGGAATTTAAAAAGAATTAGAATGAGAAACTCCCCTGATATTTGCTCGGTAGATTCTCCAATTTGCGTTTATGAGCAAGATTTTGTGTTGAACAGCCGTCTTGAGGTTTCAAGACTCCAACACTTCAAGATCTCCAGATTTGTAAATTCTCCACCAATATTCATCGATATTTCTTTCACGAGGTCCTGTATAAATTCTCAGAAAACAAATGCAATTCTATCTCCGTGTATTCGTTTGGTTAGACTCAAAATAAATACCTAAAACTGTATAGGAAGTCGATACGCCGTATTCATACCCCAGGATACGCTGTATTGATGCCTGCATACGCTGTATTCATTTAATGAATACTTCGTATAGACTGTGCTGAAAATAAAGACTGGATAACGTCCAAATAGTCGATACGCCGTATCCATGGGGTTTCGATACGCCGTATAGACAGTCTGGGAAGACAGAATCGATAAAAATTGAAAATACATTCCGGGTTGTCTCCCGGCAAGCACTTTTGTTTACAGAAAAGTCTTTAAGTTAGACTTGCCCCAATTTAATCCCATCCTTATAAAACAATTTGGGGTCGAACGGGATGCCAAATGGCACATACAAATTCTTGATTAGGAAAATAAATGTCATCCCTTTGTTAATATGATTCCAAGTCATGATATTAAAATTTAATCCCTTGATAAACGTTTCAGTTTTGAAAAAATTATTAGATGTATCATGACTTGTTTCCAAAAGCTTATTTGACCCATGTGCATAGGCACCAACATCGGTATTTATTACATCAGGTAACGGTTTAATAGATAAATCCTTCGAAGAGTGTTCAATATCGACTTTATTATTATCATTGTCCGCATCTGTTTTTAATTCATCAGGATAAATTACGTTAAAAGGAAATAGATCATTAAAGTTTAAAACGTTTTGTTCCTCTTCATCACATTCGGACAATGATGTTTCTTCTTTCAAATCAAATTCATCGATATGTTGAGTGCATAAAGTGGGTTCAGCTAAGAAATCTGATTTAGACGTTGGAGCATCATTGTAAACAATGGCTGGAAATTCATTCTCAAAATCTTTAAAGTAGTCTAAATCATCAAAATAACTGACCGTAGGCTCGGGTGATGAAAGCAAAGGCATATTGACTTTATCATTATCATTTTTCGAATCCGTTTTTAAATTGTTGACAGAAATTATTTTGTACGAAAATGAATTTTTGTCAAAAATTACCGTGCAATCTTCATCGTCGGATTCGTCAAACGATATTCTAAAGTCAATTTCATCGTTAAGAGAACTTACCGTAGGCTCACACGAGAGTGTTGCTTCAGATGTTAATGTGTCATTAAAGACTATAGCTGGGAATTCTGTTTTAACAGATCCGAGGTCGTGAACGTCTTCATTATCCTAGATCTTACCATACGTAGCAGTTTCCCAGTTATACACCTTACCACGCCAGCGAGCTTTTTCTTCCTCAAGCCTGATATACTCCTTCATAGTAATGTTGGGGTTGTCCATTTTTAACTTGAAATAAATTCGCTAGTAAAGAAAACAGTCAAATAGCTTAATACGCCGTATTCAGTAAACTGAATACGTCGTATTGATAATAGAGTCGAATACGCTGTATTGGTTTGAAAAAATTTATACGCCGTATCTAATAAATTGAATACGCCGTATTGGTTTAAATTTTTTTTATAGCGTACTTTGAATAATGCAAAAAAACACAAACACAATATGCAAAATATACAATGCAGAAAACAAACACACAAAACAAACACACAAATATGAAAATTAGTCTAAACTACACTAAACTAAAACACTAATAAAAACAAGAATTAAACAACTTCACTCCCCGGCAGCGGCGCCAAAAACTTGATGTGTCCAATACGCCGTATTCATGTTCCTACGCAAGAATTTTGGAATATTTTATTCTCGGAGCCCACACGAAGTCATCTAATACGCCGTATTGTGCTTCTCAATATGCCGTATCGATCCGACTACCAGAACCTATATATAGACGACCCTAAACTCAATTTTAGGCATGCAAGTGAATCCCTAAACCACCAAGTCGACAAAGAGACGATCAGAAGAGCCTAGAAGGTCAGGAAAGAGCCTCAAGATCATAGTAAAACTCTTGTAGTCTTCGCACAACCGAATACGCGTTCGATCGAGGGTTCTTCTTTAATCGTTCATATATCAAACTGTGTGTATTTTTACAATGACTATCGGCTGATACCTTTAGGTATCAACCATGTTTATGAAGATCTAATGTTTGGTTTGTTTATCTCGATTGCTTAATTTATCGTTGATTGTTGTTTATGTTTATCAATTTATATTCATTTACGTGCTTAAGTATGCGACCTATCATTCAACTGGGTCTAGTCCTACATATTTAATGCGCTACAAATTTGGTGTTGTTTGGGCGTAGGCTAAGAGTTCGGGATAACTCTCCATATTGCAATTTATATATCTAGAATCATATGATCACAAATATTGACCTATCTTTGCCTTGAGATTAGTGAGCTTAGTTGATCCATAAGGTGACCGTGGTATCAACGAGTACGTTCTTATTCCATTGGTAAGGACTCGGACAGTGTACTACTAGTATATAAATCACCGTTAAGCAGTAATTGGGTAAAGTCTCGATGAGCTAGGGTTTAGTAAGAGCACCATTACTTAGATCCTAAGATAGATTATAATCAACATAAGGATACTTTATGCAGATGCGTCTAATTGTGACAGAATTAGCGTGTCTAGGTCTTAGGAAGAAGTACCGCCTAAGTCTAGGAATGATTTGCCCTTCAAGATAAGACAATCATTGCACTAAATAAACAAACCTGCATTTTATCGGATTATTCATGGTTGATACGTTTTCCTTACATTAGTTTTTGACCGCTTCTCTATCGTTTGTTTGTCTTCTTGTGTGTGTTTATTGCTTTACTTGTCATCAAAACCTTAGGTTAGATACACAAAACTGTGCCACTCTCTCAGGCTAAAACCCCCCTTTTTGCATTAGTTTTAGGTTTAACTTAGATAACTAAAATACTGATAAAATTAGGAATTAATGTTCTCGCTCTTAGTGATCGACACCCTACTTACCACGAAACTCCATCTAACCTGTACACTACCGTTAAAGTGTTGATTTTAGGTAAAGTCGACATAAAATAAATAGTAAAACTTGATACATAAATAACACCAACACAACGACACATCAAGATTTTGGCGCCGTTGTAGTATAGTGGTAAGTACTCCCGCCTGTCACGCATGTGACTCGGGTTCGATCCCCGACAACGGCGCCAAAAACTTGATGTGTCGGTGTGTAGGTGTTATTTATGTATTAAATTTTACTATTTATTTTATGTCGACTTTACCTAAAAACAACACTTTAACGAGCAGTGACTCTCAAATTTCTTGATGTCCAAAGGTTTTACTAAAGGTACCATTGACCCTACTATATTCACGATAAGATACAGGGAGGACATTCTACTTGTGCAAATTTATACGTCGATGACACTATTCTTTTTATAGTAGATTTGAGATGTCCTTAATGGGGGAAATGAAATTCTTTTTAGGACTTCAGATCCACCAATCCCCACGAGGTATCTTTTCTCCAACCAAGCCAAATACGCTTTAGAAATACTTAAAAAACATGGTTTGGATAAATATGATAGCGTTGGTACACCAGTGGCTACTAAACCTAAACTAGATGCAGACTTGAGTGGAAAACTCGTAGACCAAACAAACTACCGTAGTATGATCGGGTCACTCATGTATCTGACCATCTAGTAGACCAGACATAGTGCAAGCAGTATGTTATTGTGCACGTTATCAAGCAAGATCGACTGAAAAACACCTCAAAGAGGTTAAAAGGATCTTTCGATACTTAAAGGGAACCATTAACATGGGACTCTGGTATCCGAAGGATTCTGGCTTTGAACTAATAGCTTTTTCAGATGCCGACCATGCCGGATGTCTTGATACTCGCAAAAGCACTTATGGAGGAATACAATTCCTAGATGATAAATTAGTCAGCTGGATGTCAAAGAAGCAGGACTACACTGCAATGTCATCAGCAGAAGCAGAGTATGTGGCATTATCTGTAAGTTGTGCTCAAGTAATGTAGACGAGGACATAGCTTAAGGATTATGGCTTCAACTATAACAAAATACCGTTGTATTGGCGACTCTCAGTCAGCCATAGCAATCTCATACAAGCCTATACAACATTCTCGTACCAAGCACGTCTATACTCGCTACCACTTTATCAATGAACAGGTTGAACGGGTATAAATTTGAGATTATATTTTTGTTCAGAACTGAATACCAATTAGTTTTCATATCTTGTCAGACGAATTGGTATGAGATGTTTGACTCCAGCAGATCTGGAGGTTCTAGCAAATGAATATGCTTGATATATTCTTCAAACATCGACTTGTAAATATTTTTGAAAAAGCAAAATACAAAAATATAAAACCTATAAAACCAAATACAAAAATATAAAATTCAAAAGAAAATACAAAATCAAAAAATCAAAAATTCAAAAAGGAAAAATCTCTCGACAAGTCCTCTTGAATCGATAACATTTACGTCCCATAGAAATATTCGATACCTTGACACGGTGTGTAAATAGAAGTTCGAGCAAGAGTTCAAATGATTTCAAAACATGTTATTTCTAATTTTTATTTATGGCTTATGTGCAAATATCAGTACATAACCCGGACTTCAAATAAATGAAAGTTTATCTATAAAGATAACTTATCCTAACAACGAGAAAATCAACTTTTCTCGGTCTTGAGCTGATCTTACAAGACATTCAAAGTTTTGAGCTCAAGAACAGGATAGTGACGCATAAGTGACTTACCGTTAGAGTTAGAAGAGAAGTCTTCTAACATATGTTTTTCAAATAGTTGAACACAGTTTTTCAAGAATTTCTCAATGACAATTCAAAATCTTTTAAAATTGTGTGTTCAACACTCCCTCCCTCACAGTGTTTTAAAAGACGACAATATTACAATTGGTTTTATTTTTTAAGGGGGGGAAAAAAGTTTTTGTTATTTCCAAAAAACAAATGTTTTAATGTTTTTGGATACTCTAGTTAAATTCTTTCGGTATTCAAAACATTTACACTAAAATTTATAACAAATTGGTAATAATAATGACAAGTCACAATAGACTATTAGTTATAAGATGATCCAGTGTGTGAGCACAATTTTTTAAGAATTCTTCAATGACAGACTCCGAAATCATTTAAAAATTGTGTGCTCAACACTGTCTCACCCTCAATTTTATATTCATTTTACAACTTGGTATCATTTTTTTTGGTGTCAAACATATGTAAAATTAAAGGGGAGCAAGAAGAAAAAGTTTCATATAATTCATGCTGATAATATTTTATCCCCGTGGAATTTTCAAAACAAATTTTAATCACTTGGTATTTCAAAACTAAGTGTCTTATTATTAAAAATAAAGGGAAAATGTAATATAAAAATGTGATCTAGAAAATATAAGTGAATCTAAAGACTCAAAGATGAAAAGTGCTTTAATACACTTACCCACATGTGCAAAAACACTTTCTGTTTATCGATGCACGTGTATGAAGGGAAGTTTTTTCCAAAAGTTGAAACTTTCAAAGTGTTAAACGTTTTGATATTTTTATCAAACACTTTGACTGATTTTTTCAATGGTTTTTATGGTGAAGATCAAATACCTAAAAACATTTTAATTCACGACGATTTCTAGTCATAAGGTGTTTAGGTTAGGTATTAGTCCTATGATCCAACCAGAACCGGAGGGATCTACCCAAGGACACTCCATAGTTAGAAATAGTAGTCCTTAGGTATGATTGGAGATGAATGAGTATAAGGGAATAATGCCGACTAAGATTGACTAAAACACTGAACAATCACAACAAGGTGTTAGTAATGACGTCTTGGTAACATCTGAAGGGGTTGAAGAATACAAAAGAAATACATGGATAAAGGGTAAAAACAAAGCAACCCTCCACACACTTTAGGCAGAAACCGGGTTAATACATAATCTATCAGATTCACAAAGATGAATTCTGTTAGCCTCAAAATATTGAGTCGAACAAGAAGTTCGTTCATTAGGGATATTAGGTCTCGGTCTTTATTTAGTAAATGTTGTAATAGGCTAGAACGGGAATCGGGCTCGTTAATTAATCTAATATTGTAACGCGTCTCGGACTAAGGTCCAATGTAATCCCGAGCCCGGCCCAAGTTAACATTAAACCCGGCCCATGGCAAAAGCCCATCCGGCCACAAGGGTATAAATACCCCTCTCCAAGTGTGGAGAGGGTGTTGGTTCATTTTGTATTTTCTCACAAGTTTAATCAAACCACATCTTTTCTCTTTCCTTTTCTCTCTTTCTTTATTCTTTCACTTTTCTTCCTTGTTTCATCTGCCTTCCTTCCTTCCCTCTCTTCTCTCTTCCTCTCTCTTTTCCTCTTCCTTTTCCTTGCTCTCACTTTCTCCTTTAAACTTCTCTCTAAAATTCTTTCATTATCTTCTCATCTTATTTTTCTTGTATCAATGGTGAAGTGAAGGTGATTATTGGTTCCGATATTTGGTATCACTCGCCACGGGTGGGTTTAGTGGTTTCGTTGTGTGGTTTAGTTGTGAGCTTATTCGAGCTTATTGGATAAGCTTACTAGAATCGGCTTGTTTTTTTCTTTTATTCTCTTCTTCTTTTTAGTGATTACAGTATTTGATAAAAGTTTTAACTCTCTTTTCAATAATCATACCTTAATCTTTTGGACTTTATAATTGTGTGGATTTGGGCTTGTATCAGTTTTGTTTTTTATTTCTTTTCTTTTCAACGTAAATGAATTCATAAATTTTGGGCTTATATTTATAACAAAAAGGGTGCGTTTTTGGTTTTTAAAAAAAGACATCTCGTTGTTTTTTGAAAACAATCTTTGCGTCTCTGTCTTATTTTTTTCTGAGTTTGTAGTTTTTTAAGTGGCTCATTTTTCTTCCTTTCGTAACAACAGTTTGTAGTTTTTTTTTGCTTAAAAGTGGTAAAAAGGGTTTAAAACGTATTCAACAAAAAAGCCATAGATTTTTTTTCTTTTCAACAAGCTTATTCACGTAGGCTTATTTATAGCTTATTAGTTTTAAAGCTTATTAGTACTTCTAGTGGCTTATTCTTTTGGTTTAAAAGCTTATTTCGAGCTTATTGTGGTTATCTTGATCGTGGCTTATTTCTTGAGAAGAACTTATTTTGAGCTTATTTTTTGTTGTCTTTGCTTATTTTCCTTTGTGGTCCACGTTTGAAACAAGCAAACGACCAAGATCCAAGTTTTGAGAACAAGGACGGTTTGGAGTTTAACAAAAGAAGAAGACAAGACAAAGACGTTGTACGCGTTTTGGCTCTTTGTTGAAGGCACGAACTCGCAATAATCCTTTGTTCCACGAAATTCGCCACTCCATAGAGAAGGACACGAATTAGCAACATTGTATAGCACCCGAACTCGCAACTATTTCATCACCCGAATTCGTAGTTTTAACATACGAATTTGGAGTTTACTTTGTTCCCCGAATTCGCAAAATTCTTTGTCACACGAATTTGCAATCCTCCTTTTGTAAACGAATTAGCAACTTGTGAAGTAACTGAATTAGCAACAAAGAAGGACACGAATTAGCAAGTCCTTTATCAGCCGAACTAGCAACTATTTAGTAGGAAACGAATTTGCAAGTCCACAAGAACTAATCTATACACGTTTTAAGTATTTCGGGTTTTTCGGTTTCGAGTGTCGGTCAACTACGGGACTTATAACGTATACCGTTGCAATCGTAAACTCGTTTCGATCATCGTGGTATATTTACATTTAACCGACGATAACCGTACGACTCCGCGAGACAAGATTTACAATCGTTGCATTTTAAAATTTTAAACGAAGAAGACAAAGTTGCATGGAGGGAAAAAGTTTCTTTTTATTAATCAAATTTCGAAATTTGCAACTTTAGTCCCTGGAATTAATAACCAGTTCACCTTCCGTCCTTGGTTTGTTTGTTAAACCTCAATGTTGAAAGTGTTTTACACCGTTAGTCCTTAATTGCTACAATCCAACCGTTAATCATCCAAAGTGAATCGTAATTGCACCGTTAGTCCTTATTTGAGTTTTAATCAACCGTTACTCATCTTAAGTTGAAAGTTTGTGCACCGTTTATCGTTTTAAACTCATTTTTCGCCAACAAAAATTCAAGTTCTTCAATTTCCACAACGATTTTTAACAATATTTAATCATTAATTTCAACGGTTTCTCTTTCGATTCATCTTTGATTTTGTAAAATCCTACGCTAAAGCTTTTTCCATTTCTTTTCTCGGTTTAAATCATAGATTTGTAAAATCCCGTGAACGTTAATTGATTTCAATCCACAACAACAATCACTTTACCTGCTTAAGATCCTACAAATCATTTTCACTTCACAATTCACGTTAAAATGGAAACGAAAGATAACTTTTATCTGCGTGTTACTAAAATACGGGAAGAACAACAAATGCACAACAAATTACAAGACAAAGCAAAAGAAAGTTGCATGGTATCGTTTCGACAACTTCATTCACACCTCAAGCTTCTTTCAAACAATGACTTAAAAGGAACTCGAACCGAGTATGGATTCAAACGCGCATTCGCGACACTCTTTGGTCAAGATGTAGAGACTTTCACAGGCACAATGTTCCTAAACATGGATCAACTAGAAAAGCAACTTGACAATGAAGAATTTCAAGAGATTGGATCCATGGCTGCTTTTAACGTACTCGAGACACAGTTTTAGATGTTTATCAAGTCACGGATTTATTTGGATGATGAATATGTTGTAATGACACGCAACTACTTTCTACAATACACTCAACTCGAGATTCCAGAATTCCGTGATACACTGATCCAACATATGGAATCTGTTAAGAAGTCAATTGATGAAAGAGCACAACATAAATGAGAGTAATGCTAGCTGGGGTGAATGAAAGACAGATCAAGACACAGGAGACAAAACAGAAGAAAGGTTGATACGAGTAAAGCATTAGATGCTAGTTTGGTTGACATAGAAAGCAGTGGGACATAATCAAAAGAGCAAGATACAAGCAGCAGATCAGGGAATGATGCACATGCTGATGATGCAGATATTAGACCCATATATGATGAAGAGCCAATGGCTGAGGTACAAACGACTGCTGAAATCAATGTCTTTGCTACAGGACAACAACATACTGAGCAACCTGAATTCAATAATGAAGGAGAGGTTGACCAGAATGCTAAAAAAATGTCATGACACATGTTAAATTGCCTGCTAAACTAACTGATAACCAGACAACTAAACTCTCAAATCAATCCTCGAATCTGAAAATATTTGTCTTAAAAAGACCGTTGCCCAATTTCAAAAAGATTTTTAATAATGAAGCACATGTGTTTAATCTGATCATAAATAAACAAAATCAAGCTTTAAAAGAAGGGCAACATGGTCAATTTTCGAAAGTAAAAAATAAGAAGCCAAGATTAAATATACAATCGATGTTATTGAAACAATAAACAACGAATTGGAACATACAGGGCTAATTACTTAAGAAAAATGAACTATTGAAAAGGCATTACAAAGAACTGTTTTGATTCAATCAAGACAACGAAGCTAAGACTCTAGAGACACACAACTTCTTGTTATTTGCAAAAAATGCTGAAATCAAAGCTCAACTTCAGGAAAAAGGATTTGCAATTACAGCATTAAAAATTAAGTCAAGAAAATTAACAGAAAATAGTGTGAATACTAAGTTTGCAAAATCATCAATATTAGGGAAACCGGTTTTACAACCACAATAAAACCAATCCAATTGTTAGACAAACCGACGAGCTTTATAAGTCCTGAACGTCCTATAATATCAAATCCCGCCGCGTTGTCTCCTAAGATGAGTCAATAACGATTTGCCAAAACTCAGTCACTACACATTATTATTCCCAAAAAAGAGAATCTTGCTGTTCAGAAACCTCATCACAATGATTCAACCTGGCTCATCTAGGTATAAGCCTCAAATGACCTGGTTCATAATCCAACCCTAGAGGAAGCTAAGAAAAAGACACAAGAAAGTTAGGAATTCAAGAACCTAAGTGGTGATGTCCTTCTGTCTAAATCACAAAGCACAGCAAATGGTAGACAAACCAAAACCTAGGATAAAATAACCAAAAGTCTAGGAATTGGCCCGCATCTTTCGATAGTTTTGCCGTTCACGACAAAGATGTGCCATAAGCCAGAACACTCTAGGAATTCTAAAAAAATTTTTGACTCCAAACATTTTGTTTGCTCGACATGTTAGAAATGTGTCTTTAATGCAAATCATGATTCATGTGTAACAAAATTCCTGAATGAGGTCAACTCACGTGCTAAGGTTCCATCCAATAAGACAACGAACAAAAACAAACCCGTAGAGCAAACAAGTTTTGCAAAGAAACCAGAAAGACAGATCCCAAAAGGATATAGGTTTTCAATCAAAAAGACTTCCGTTGTGCATGAGAAAACAATGACTCCTAGATCTTGTCTTAGGTGGAAAACAACGGGTAAAATTTTCAAGACAGTTCAAATAATACACCAATGTAAATGGATAATTGAAAGTCCCACTTTATTCCATTTGTCTTTGTTTTTTTCATTTAGTAATGTTAAAATATACTCTAAATTAGTAAATAGACTCATTGCTTTGGTTCTTGTTCTATATGTATGTATTTTTATTAGAAGACTCTATCCATTATTTCTGTCATCTAAAAGTTTAAAAACATCTTATGATAGTTTCATATACGTGTTATGTGTCAAAAAGGTTGATATCCGGTAGATGTGGTAATCTTGACCCAAATATAAAAGAATGAGTTTAATTGAGTCATTTTCTTAAATATTTGGGTCATTTAGGTCTTTAAGTTAAATGAAGTTTGAGTCCAATGGGCTTTTAAACATACTTTTAAATTAAATGAATGGGTCCAATGGGTCATAGGAATGGGTCGAATGGGTCGACCTATTTAAACTTTAACCTAATTACATATAATTTCTTAAAAAGTAATATACCCTTATCATAACTTTTTTTTACGTTTATACTTTTTTTGAACGTTTTCGTCTGTTTTTTACGTTTTCGTTAAATTTCTTACGTTTTCATCCGTTTTTTTACGTTTTCATCAGATTTCTTACGTTTCCGTCTGTTTTTTACGTTTTCGTCCGATTTCTTACGATTTCGTCCGTTTTTTACGTTTTCGTCTGTTTTCTACGTTTTCGTCCGATTTCGTCCTTTTTTACGTTTTCGTCCGTTTTTTACGTTTCGTCATATTTCTTACGGTCTCGCCCCTTTTTTTACGTTTTCGTCCGATTACTTACGTTTTCGTCTGTTTTTTTACGTTTTCGTCCGATTTCTTACGTTTTCGTTTGTTTTTTTCACGTTTTCGTCCGTTTTCTTACGTTTTCGCCCGATTTCTTATGTTTTCGTCCGTTTTTTACGTTTTTGTCATATTTCTTACGTTTTCGTCCGTTTTTTTACGTTTTCGTCCGATTTATTACGCTTTCGTCTGTTTTTTGACGTTTTCGTCCGATTTATTATTTTTTCGCCCGAACTCTTACGTTTTCGCCCGTTTTTTACGTTTTCGTCATATTTCTTACGTTTTCGCCCGATTTCTTACGTTTCGTCTGATTTCTTACTTTTTGATCCGTTTTTTTATGTTTTCGTTGGATTTCTTACCTTTCTGTTTCCTTTCGTTTTGGAAGTTTTCTTTTGTTTTTTTCACCCCTATCTTCGTTTTCTTACGTTTTATACGTCTTGATTCGTTTTAAAAAAAAAGACAAAAACATAAAATAAAGGACGAAAACGTAAGAAAACAGACGAGAACGTACGAAAACGAACGTAAATGGAAAAAAACGTACGAAAAAGTAAGAAAACGTAAAAAAAAAAGGACGAAAACGTAGAACATCGAAGAAAACGTAAGAAATCTGACGAAAACGTAAAAAACCGGACGACAACGTAAAAAACGGATCAAAATGTAAGAAATCTGACGAAAACGAAAAAAACCGGACGAATATGGAGGAAAACATAAAAAACGGACGAAAACGTAAGAAATCAGACAAAAACGTAAAAAGGGACGAAAACGTAAGAAATATGACGAAAATGTAAAAAACGGACGAAAACGTAAGAAATTAAGAAATCGAACGAAAAGGTAATAAATCGTACAAAAACGTAAAAAAAATGGGCGAAACGTAAGAAATATGATGAAAACGTAAAAAACAGACGAAAACGTAAAAATGGACGAAATCTTAAGAAATCGAACGAAAACGTAAAAAAACAGACGAAAACGTAAGAAATCTGACGAAAATGTAAAAAACGGGCGAAAACGTAAGAAATTGGACGAAAACGTAAAAAATCGGACGAAAACGTAAGAAATCGGACGAAAACGTAAAAAAAACAGACGAAAACGTAAGAAATCTGCCGAAAACGTAAAAAACGGCCGACAAAGATGAATTCTGGTATTGAAGACAAGACATCATGGACCCAGTGATGTACTGCATAACCCTTCCCAGCCATTCGAGTTTCTCTTAAAAGAGACTTGTCTCATTTGTCACGGAGATCACCATGACTTCTATTAACTTTCTCACTCCGAGTTAGTTGATATTGAAAAGGTGTCAGTCTGCTCCAGCCTCTGATCACTAAAACCAAAATGCACTAATCGAGTCTAGAGCCAAGAGATCAATCTATAAATCTTATTAGGACACATTCCATGACAAACACTTGTTGAACACCATTAAGTTCACCAGTTGTTAACAAGAGTCCTACGCATTATCCTTGTGATTTTGCCACAACATTAGAGTGATACTCTTTATTATTATCAGTGAAGATGGAAATCCTTCCAGAGCTATCATCAAACAAGCTTTGCGGTAGGTGACTTGCTAGATTCTATATGAATCAAGCTTGTGTCAACTGGATATCAGTTTGGTCCAGTAAATGAATTGACGACTCAATCAGAAAGATAGTAACTATCTGATTTACTCATATCATGTTGTCTGCTTTGAGACATTCTGGTATTGAGAACAAGCAAGTACAATGAATCTAATGCATATGCGTTACAAGATCTAACACTTTGCGATGGAAACCCTATCAAGGAGGTTCTTCCAAATTAAACCTACCTGATCACAGGTACAGTATTTATACTGTTAAACGGTCCTCACAGAACCAGAGGTTAACCCAACCATACTCAGGCGAATGACAAAGCCATATTTGTCCATATTTGCTATTTATCACTAACATTCAAATGCAGGTACAAACGACGGTGTTGCAGCCTCATTCCAGCAGAGTCTGATTCATTACCACATACTCATGCTTAAACTACAAAGACATACTATAAGCATCAAGATTTAAGAATCAAGAAATCTCAATAATTAAAGACAAAGACTTCCGCAACTTTAATATTCAAGATCTTCCTTAAAGATATCAAGATTATCAAGACAAAGATTGTCAAGGGAGATTGTTAGCAAGCTTTCATGATGATGCAAAGTATGAGCATATTGGTCAAGACACAAGATCATAAGATGGCAAAGACTATAAAGACAAACAAGGAAAAGGTTTAAAGATCTCGGAACTAAAGATAAAGACAAAAGACAATGACTAAGGCTCAAGATTAAAGATCATAAAGCATGAAGGAACAAGCCTACAACAAAGATAAAGACCAAGACAAAGACTCAAGAACTCAACGACAAAGAAATCTTAACAAGTACAAGGAAGCATGATTCAAAGACATTATACTGGGGGAGATTGTTAGCCTCAAAATGTCAAGTCTAACATGAAAGCTCAAAATCTATCAGAAACCAAGATTTGGGGGAGATTGTTAGCCTCAAAATATTGAGTCAGAAATGGAAGCTCAGTCTCTGGACATGGAAGCACGGTCTTTATTCACAATGTGTTGTAATAGGCTAGAAAGGGTAAACATGCTCATTTATGTAAGCTAACTGGTCACGTGTTATGGGCTAAATCCAAGTAATCCCGTGTCCGGCCCATAAAAAGCCTATAGGCGTCCAAGCCTGATGGTCTAGGTATAAATACCCCTTCTCCATAATGGAGAAGGTTTGGTTGTTCATTTGTGTAAGATACTCTTTTGTTCAATCCACCTTCTATTTCTTTCTCTAGCTTTCTCTCTCTAAACTCTTCCTTCTCTTTTCTTTAATCCATTTTGTGTTCTATGTATGAGGTGAAATGATGTCATAGGTCCTATAACTTTGGATCAGGTTTAGAGGAGTAAGGCATTAGTAGTGGTCAGGCGATGTTTGGAGAAAGTCTTGAGTTTTTCTTTTAAAAAAATTATTGTCAAGAGTGAAAGAGTTTAATATATATAAGATGAAAGTCTAGCATGTTGCGAGGTAAAATATACAATCTCCTAATTATTTATCTTGGTGTTGAACTCATTTTTTCTTGGATCTTGAAAGATTAGGTAACATCAATTTGGTGTATGTTGATTCCTGTAGTTAATGATAGTAGCTCCATAAGGACAGTTTCCTGTACCCAAGTGGCCGAGTTTTCTATTTTTGAGATTTTATGTTTGATTAATGAAGATTTTGCTCTGTTACCAAAAACTCAAGGAGTGTTTGGATGTTTGGGTTAGTTAGGGATGGATGGCTATGTATCTTGGTGTTGAACTCAGCATTGTTTGATCCTCTTCTCCCTTCTGATTGTGTACTTAGAAAGATTAGGTAACTTACTTTAAGAGTTTTAGGTTTTTGCGGTATTAATTATAGCTCAATAAGCATAGTTTCCTAGTCCTAGTGATTGAGTATGTGGAATCCTGAATTGGTTAAGTTTTGTTTGTCTGGGGATATGGTCTTGATTATTGGTATGGATTCTGTGATGATGTTGGTCCTTTATTGGTATGGATCCTTTGACAGTTTCCTATTGATTGTGGCCTATGGATATATCATATTTGATCTCATATGCTGCTGGTAGTGGTGTATTCAGAGGTTTATTCATTGTTGTTTTGGCTTGCAGTTAGCATTGGTTTTTTTTATGTCTAGTTTGGTTTTAGTCTGGTATGTCTAGTATGGAAGTCTGTAATCTCCTGTTATGTGGCCATGGGAAATTGTAGAAAAATATAATCTAATTGTATTATTAAACCTAAATCTCAATTTAAGTCAATCAACAACACAAAACTGATCTTAATCAGTTAACACAAACAATCACAAATCTCCACCACTTCTATTCAAGTATGGAGCTATTATCTATATGATAATAGTTCTAGTACAACCCGAATCAAACAATAAGATCAAGATGATCTATAAACTAGGGTTTACAATTAGAGAGAGATATTGAGAGAGAAGGGATCAGGAAAAATAATTAAGACTGGAGGTCAAAGCTCCTTTTATAGGAGCTTGATCTGACTTTGGGAAATCAGCAAATGGCAAGAAACCCCCTTCATCTTTAGACCACCTTCTATCTTGAGCCCAAAGCTTTCTTCAAAGCTAAAATAGAAAAACACAATATGACACTATTAGTCCCTATAATATATGTTTACCACATGAGACTATTTATTTCAACATCCCCCTTAGTCTCAACCTGGTAAACATCATGCATACTAAGTTTTTTAACCAACTCTATATGCTGAACTATATCTAACCCTTTAGTCAAAATGTCTGCAATTTGATTTGCAGATTCTACTTTAGCAGTCTTAACAACACCTTTCAAAAAAATTTCTCTTACAAAATACAAGTCAATTTCAAGATGTTAAGTTCTTTCATGAAAAACAAGGTTGGCTACTATTTTAATAGCAGAATTGCTGTCACAATGAAGTCTAACATGTAAAAGATTGTGAATGTTTAAATCTTTTAGAATTTAAAATCCAAATAACTTCACTTCTAAGTGAAGCAAGAGCTCTATACTCTGCTTTAGTTGAAGACTTAGAGAGAGTATTTTGTTTCTTACTTTTCTAAGAAACAAAAGAATCGTTTAAAAAGACACAATACCCAGTGACTGATTTTCTTATAATAACACATTTAGCCAAATTAGCATCAAAATAAGCATTCAGAAACATACCAGAAGTCTTGACAATATGAATGCCCAAACCTGGACAACTTTTGAGATATCTTAATATCTTGAAAGCAATCTTAAGATGGGAATTCAAAGGAGAATGCATAAATTGACTTAAACAATGCACATCATATGATATATCAGGTCTAGTATTAGTCAAGTAAATCAATTTCCACATTAACTTCTGATAATTAGTGATGTTTTCAAGCAAAGGATCTTTTTCACAAGCCTTATTAGAAATGACAAGTTTAGACATTAAGGAAGTTTTAGCAGGTTTACATGCAAGCATACCATACTCAGATAACAAGTCAAGCACATATTTTCTTTGATTAAGGCAAATACTTTTTTTAGTATAAATAACCTCAAATACCAAGAAAATACTTAAGTTTTCCCAAGTCTTTTATCATAAACTTAGACTTGAGAAAAACTTTAAATTTCTCAATTTTAGAAACACTATTAACTGTAATGATAATATCATCCACATAAACCAACAAGGCAAGAAAAATACCCTTTATCAGACTTGGTATATGAAACCACCACTAGATCTAAACTTGATCTTATAAATCCACTTACTTCCTATGGCTTTTCTACCCTTAGTAATTCAACAACTTCCCAAGTACCATTTCTAAGTAAAGCATCCATTTCTTGATTCATAGCATCAGTCCAGTGAGGATATTTAGAAGCTTCAAAATAAGACTTTGGTTCTCTGGTTTTATTAAGTTGAGTTATAAAACAAAAATTTTCAGAATTAAGTTTTGAATAACCAACATATTTTTCAAGACCATATTTGACTTTAGATTCAACAACAAAGTCATTATAATTTTTTGGAAAAACACTTTGTCTAGAATACCTTCTAACATTTTGAACACCTTGAGAAGTACTTGGATTTTGATCCAAATTACCCTCAGAAAATACATTTTCTTCAAGTGTGGCAACCTCCTCATTCTGTGCAGCAACAATGTCATCACTGCTATCAACATCATTTTTAGAATTGTCAATTGGAAAATCAGTAGTGTTCACATTACTATTAGGCATAGAAAAGATGCTACTATCACTTTGAGATTTTTGATCTCTATTCAGATTGTTATCTACTCTCTCATCATCATTGGGTATATCTGGATATTCAATATCAAAAAAATTATATGATCAACATCTTGAAAAACATTAGTAGAATCATTTTTTCTAATAACAGAATCCTTAAAAGGAAATATATTCTCAAAAAACTTCACATCTCTTGAAAAAATGAACTGATGCTTATCAAGACTATATAACCTATATCATTTTTTAAAATTAGAATATCCCATCATAACACATTTTTTAGATCTACTACTAAACTTGTCATTATTGTTGAAAATAGTAGCAAAGCACAAACATCCAAACATCCTTAAGTAAGAGAGAGAGTAGGACATTTTCTATATATCATCTCATAGGGAGACTTTCCATTTAACACAGAAGAATGGAGTCTGTTAATAAGATAAGTAGCGGTTAGAATACACTCAGTCCACATCTTCAAAGAAATTCCCCCTGAAACATAAGGGATCTAACGACATTCAAAAGATGCCTATGTTTCCTCTCAGCAATCCTAGTTTTTGTGAAGTATACACACGGGAAGTTTGATGAATAATTCCTTTATCAGAACATAGTTTGTTAACAGTTTGATTAACAAATTCAGTACTATTATCACTTCTAAAAACTTTAATTTTCCTTTTAAATTGTTTTTCAATCAAATTATAGAAAACAATTATAAAGTGTGAAACCTCATCTTTTGATTTAATCAAATATACACAAACAGCTTTGGTGTAGTCATCCACAACAGTCAAAAAATATCTGAACCCTTCAAAACTAGTAACCTTATAAGGCCCCCATAAGTCTAAATGCACTATATCACCCAAAGACTTAGAAGTATGATCACTTAAAGGAAAAGGTTCTCTAGTTTATTTAGCCCTTTGACAAATTTCACAAAACACATTATTTTCCTTATTATCAATTTGTAAAGACTCTTTTAATACATTTAGAACAGACTCTGCAGGATGACCAAGCCTGCAGTGCCAATCATACTGAGACAAGAAACATTGGTATCTTAGGGCACTATTATTACTTTTAATACCTTGATCATTATAGTAGTACAAACCTTCACATTGATCACCAATCCTCAGAACATTTTCCAGATTCAAATCTTGATTCAAAAATAACATCTATTCTCATCAAAGGCAACAATAACCTTATTTTCTTTATCCAGTTTATGAACAGAAATCAATGTAACACAGTATTCAGGTATAACCATCACATCATACAAGATTAAGCCATTAGATAACTTGAGATTTCCTATCTTAGAAATAAACGCCTCTATCCTATTAGGATGACCAACTTTTATTTTAAGATGAGAAATGTCAAGCACATTATCTAATTCCTTATCAGTGTAAGTCATATCTTGATTTGCCCCTGAATCAACAATTTCCCCATTTTTAACCAATCTTGGTTTAAAATTTGTGTCAGAACAAAAAAACTTGTTAAAGTTTTTATGAAAAATAGACCTGTTATTAAAATAAGTACTTGCCATATTGGCCTACACATTCTTTCCAATTTTATTGTCTTTAATGAGAGAGATGAGAGTGGCCATTTGTTCATTTATAAACCCAGAATATGAACTAGTCCCAATATAACTATTATTAAAAACATTTTTGATTTTAAAGTTCTAACCAGACTTCTTCTTTCCAAAATCAGCAGGATATCTAATGATTTTAAAACATCTATCAATAGTATAACCATTAAAACCACAATTCTCACAAACCAATGTAGAACCTCCACCTTGCCTATTATTATTCAAATTATTAAATCTTAAAGTTCCATTACTGGTATTCTGATTATTTCTCTGAATATTACGACTATTAGGTACATTAGAAACAAAAGCAAAAGCCTGATTCCTCTAAGAGGAACCAACAACACTACCAGCAGCAACTCTATGAGATTCTTCACTAGAGATAGTAGCATATGCACTTCTAACATCATGTAAGACCTCTCTAGAGAGAATAGAACTTCTAATTTGCATATAAGAATCATTTAAGAAATTGCATTAACTTTAGCAACTGATTATGTTTCTTAAAACCTTTCAGAAGCATTACAAACACATTTAGGCAATTCAATCATAGCATCAAACTGTTTCCACAAAGCATTCAACTTATGATAATAATCAGCAATAGAAGAACCATTTTGCTTAAGAGTATTAATCTGATGATGTAAACCAAACATTATTGACCCATCAACTTTATCATAAGTTTCCTTTAATTCTTTCCAAACATCTTTAGCTCTTTTTGAAAAAGTTTGTCCCAAGAAAAGTTCCTCGGGTATTGAATTCAAGATCCAACCCAAAAAAATTGCATTAACCTTATCCCACTGTTTACCCAGAACCTCATTAGTATTAGACCTTTTACAGGTACCATCAACAAAACCAATCTTATTTTTTCCTTCTAAAGCCAAGAGCATAGCACAAGACCATACTTGATAATTTTTAGTTCATTTGATTTCAGAGCAACCTAATCAAAGTAACATTATCCTTAACATAATCATCACCATTCTCAGAATTATGGACAGACATAATGAAACAAAAAACAAACAATAAAAACAATAAGAGAATAAGAGAAAGAAGTTCCCAGGCTTTCACACCACTCAAGGTGACAGATAAAGGGCAAACTGACTCGATTTAACAACTAAAGAGAGAGATTAAGAGGAGTTATAGAGCTTTAAAGAAACACATCAGAAATCAAAACCAAAACGACTATCCTCTTGATTCACTTAGTCAAGAGGGCTAGCAGATTAATCAGTAGTAACCCACACCCAATCACCAAGATTTATAAAACCCTAATTTCTCAAATTAGAGCAAATCAAACCAGCACTTCCAAGATCCAATGATTAACCACTCTTAATCACCAAAAACCAACCAGAGAGAATAGATCCCCAAAAGATCTATCGAAACCTTAATTTCTCAAAATTAGGGTTTTTATAAAAAATCAAATTATCTGTGAAATTAAACCACAGATCTTAACAAAAAACAGTTTTAATTGAAGAAAGATCGATAATTTTGAAAACCCCCCAAATTTATGAAACCTTAATTTTTTATAAAATGATTTCAGAGCAACCTAACTCAGATACCATGTAGAAAAATATAATCTAATTGTATTATTAAACCCAAATCTCAATTTAAGTCAATCAACAACACAATACTGATCTTAATCAGTTAACACAAACAATCACAAATCTCCACCACTGCTATTCAGGTATGGAGCTATTATCTATATGATAATAGTTCTATTATAACCCGAATCAAACAATAAGATCAAGATGATCTATGAAGTAGGGTTTACAATTAGAGAGACATATCGATTTTAGAGAGAGAAGGGATCAGGAAAAATAATTAAGACTGGAGGTCAAAGCTCCTTTTATAGGAGCTTGACCTGACTTTGGGAAATCAACAAATAGCAAGAAACCCCCTTCATCTTTAGACCACCTTCTATCTTGAGCCCAAAGCTTTCTTCAAAGCTAAAACAGAAAAACATAATATGATACTATTAGTCCCTGTACTATATGTTTACCACATAAGACTATTTATTTTAACAAAACTATCCATGGTATGCCATAATTTGACTCTTTATTATTTGGTGCTTAATATATTTCACTTTTTGCCAAAAGTAAAATAAAATTAAGCAACATAGCAGAAAGTAGAAATAAAGCTATGACTAACAATGCGTATATCAACTGACAGAGGCGGATCTAGCTTAAAGCACGGGTATGCACGTGCATACCCTGTGTAAAGTTTGAGTAGTGTAATTTTTCTTGTTTTTGTTCAGAAGTATGATCAATATACACTAGAAATTTGTTAGTGCATACCCTTTGAAATGAATGGAAATTTTGAGTGCATACCCAATCTAACTTACCTTTTCTAGAAACAAAAATAATGCCAAAAATGTGTTCCTGGTAATATTAAGCAAAGACAACAGCAGTTTTTATGAAGAAGAAGGAGGCAAGGCGTACGTGCACTCAACCAGGTTACAAGTTTTCTATTTTTAAAAGGCCCAATTCTGATATTAGGTTTTACTACTTGAGTTAGCCAAGTGCTCTACTTTAAGCCCACTCTTTTTATATCCTAGCCTCCTAGGGGCCCAATCTATTCAAAAGAACAACTTACAAGTTACAAACATCACAGTTTTTGTTTATTTTCATTTAGTTGTCTACTTGTCTTTACATTGAACTCCTTTATTACCAAAGGTTTTTATTTACAATCAATAATAAAGATTATTAATAATATTCATTTGTTTGAATTGTTTTCAGTATTCTATATTTATTTTGTCATACGCGTGGTAAATTGGCACGCTAATCTACGTTCTCTTATATTATGGGTCGTTGCATTTTAAAACTGTATTAAGTGTTGATTTTATAATTATTATAATCATAAACCCGGAAAACCCGACCCGACCAACAAAACCCAAAAAAATCTGACTCGAGAAAACCCGACTTGAATAAACCAAACCCGAAAAAACCAAATTTACTATTTTTCTTCAAAAATCGTGCATACCCTACTTTGAATTTCTAGATCCGCCACTATCGAACGAGTACCACAAGGTGTGCTCCAATGCAATCAAGCTCTTATTTGGACCCGCAATAGACTATAGAACTTCTTACTGTGGTTACAAGAGATTACAAACATAAAATATTGATAGTAGTTTTAAGTTTTTCTAAATTCAGTGTCAACTACTCATTGTTAGCTCAAGTAGAAAATACAAATACTGATAGATCTTTGATTCATGTCAACCTTCTCATTGTATGCTCAAGTCTCGTGAGAAACATACATGATTGTAACTGAAGTTCAACAATTTTGGCTCACAATATGTTCCCTTATTATTCCTATGTCCGTTGAACTACTTAATGATCTATAACTTTTAAAGCTTATTAAGCATTCGCTGCAATTATTATCCAACATTTGATTCTCATATAAATTTCTGTATTCCTAAAATGGATATAACAAAATGTTTTTTAGGTTATGGGGGAAACCTTTCAATTACAGAATCAGTTTTTTATTATGCCAGCTGGTGTTTAGGAAAATGTATTTTAGGTTGCGGGGTTTATCCTAATAGTAGCGACCCTAAGATTGTTTAGATTACATACTTTTTCCAAGTATAAGTTGCATCCTATATCAAGTCAATGTTTGTAAGTATCACGTTTATGACTTAGAGAATTTCAAAGTCCAAACCATGACTACCTAAAAATTAGTTCTTAAATGGACCTTGTGTCATTAAATTCTTGTCCTTCATAGTGCACATGAACAAACTAGGGATGAAGGTTGTATGACAGCACAAATCTCCCAGGCTTATTGTGTTATCGATAGTGCGTTGACCCATTAATCGCCCACCATGATATTAGAAGCAGGCTTGTAAATAACATCCGACTGTAACCAATGCCATCAGAGTTCAATAGTTTCCAACTTTCCAGTTGCTTTTTCGCATAGTATTCCGAACAAGTTGTTTGCTTGGTTAAAGGAAACACGATCCTTTGACGTGTAAAGGTGACTGGTACTTTTATTTCTTGAAGTTATTCTCTTAAATGATGGAGCTGTAATATCTTACCACCAAACTTGTGTACCCATGTTACTATTGCATACACTGTGACTGTTTGTGCCATCCTTTTAATGTTGGCCCTTTTGAGACATCAATCTAGAATGGACTGGTAGGGTGTTTGTAGGTTCGGGTTTCTTAGTAGGGGTTCTTCGGGTTGAGTATTTTTGAAGACAAAATAGTACCTAAATCGAATTTAAATTCGGTTTGGTTTAGGTTTTGAACATAAAACAAAAATTGCAAAATTTGGTAATGTTTATTCAATTAAATTTATGTTACAAATGCATCACCTAAAAACAAGAAAAATGGATCCTTCCTTACTCTACATTTTATACTCCATCCACTCGCTCATTCTAGTTACGCTAAAATATTGATCCCATCAGGGTGGATCTAGAAAGAGTTCAGTGTATGCACATGAAAATGTTTTTCTTTTGTAGCTTTTTCGTAATGAAATAATAGTAGTATTTGTTTTTGGGTTTTTATTTGGGTAATATTAGTGCATACTGTGATTAATTTTTATTTTGCTGTGATATAAGTGGATACTATGGTCAAAACCCATATATTCATGTTTTCTTCAACCCTCGGTTGACGTTTCATGCCACTTGTGTTGAACGAGTTGCTGTCTTTTGATATAATCTTCGGACTTGTTCTCAAAATAAGTAAATAAAAATCAGGACATGGATAAGATAAGCAAATGTGCAACAAAATAACTTTAGAGTGAAGAGGCTCACAATATGTTTGTCGGTAAAAATTTAACTTTTTGAGGTTAAGTTACTGCTTTCGAGACTTTTACGTTTTTCAAGAAGTATTCAGTGTTTCTGGTATAATTTGTTGATTTATTCAAACATTGAAGTAGACGAAAGAGGTAAATATAGATTGGTGTTGAATTTTTTGAGAAAATCGTCATCAATTTTTAAAGTTATAAAATTCTGTTGACTTCAAAAGTCAAAGTATAAGAAATGATTCGTTTGTTTGTACGTGTGTCTGTGCTTTGATTTTTATAGCAAGGAAAATATATAGTAGTACGATAAATAGGAATGCAGGTATAAACAATGTAGAAAAATGTAGGAAGCTCTAGAAATTTGTCACAGGTTTGACTTTTTAAAAAGTCAAATGATACAACTAATTAAGAGTGAAGACGATAATTATAAGTAAAATAAAATACCACTGGTTTGAGCAGCTCTTTAGTTATCTCATGTGCTTGCCTCAGGCTTAAATAAACAACACTTTCTATTTATTTTTGTTTATTGCTATTTATTTAACTCTTTTTATTTATATTTTAGAGGTACAAGCACAAGTAGTCTTTCAGCTGTTCTTCGGACTGGTGCAGATGTCGGTTTATGAGTTTATTTCTCGTCGAACACTACGTGACTGGCTTAATGTATGGAACTTTCGAGACTTGATTCTTTGAATTTCACTGGTGCTTTGATGTGCATTTTAAAAGTAATTATGAGCTGGATTTACAGCCGGATCTGGAGATTCGTCAAGCTTTCGAATGAGATTACATGTAGCATTAGATTCAGCCAAGGGCATTATTTATCTTCACACCGATGCTAACCCACCTATTTTCTGTTGGGATTTTACAACTAGTAAACCATTTACTACGAGTACGCAGCGGATGGATCTAGTTTGATATTAAGAATTAGCACACAAACAAAGTAAGAAACACTAACCTTTGTTTAATGACAAAATTCAATTAAACAAGAAATTTGATCTTGAAGACTTAGTGATTAAGTTATCACCTCTACAGTTGCTCATACAACACGTCAAACAAGCACGTCACGATGCCAGTCGTCACTTCACGTCTCTTAAACACCACGTGTAATATTCTCTAGTAGCTAGTACCAAAACAAAATCACCCTTGTAGTTTGAATTAAAAATTAGGAAATCCTAATTAGGGTTTTAACTGAAATCGGTTAAGGTATAAACCAAGAACCAAAAACCCTAAATTTGGGTTCTTGATATTTGTCAAGCAAGGAGAACAACAAACCAAAAACACAAGTTGATTATACTTGTCATCAATCTAGGGAGAACAAGAAAACCAAAAAACACTTTAGGGGTTTTATTGAATTCGGTTGGGAAGGGAAAAGAAAAACCAAAAATCTTTAAAGGTTTTTCGGTTGATTGATTATGAGAGAGTAGAGGAGAGAACCAAAACTATTTTAGGTTTTAGGGTTTTTTGTAAATGAATAATTATGAGGTATAGGGTGGGTGTTTATATAGACACCTAACCCTAATCCTACGTAAAGTAGGAAACCTCTTAATTCTATTCTTATCACAAACCTACTTCCTTCCTTATCTCCAAAATTGACCTAAACACCCCCTCTAGAAACCAATAGGGGCCGGCCAACACAAGGCACCCACTAGGGTTTGGGTTTTGTCAATTTTAGTCCCTTGTTTATATTTAAATATCTATTAAGTTAGTTATTAAACATAACGGTAACTAACGATCATTTAAATTTAATACGTGAAGTATATAAAACGTAATCTTCGTGTCTTAACGTGTGTGCCCCCCAATAGGCTCACGTATTTCCGGTCGTATAACATGTGTATCCGACTTACATATTCCAACAACTCCCACATGGGAGTTGGAGTAGCATACTACATTTATACCAGCAATGGAAACGTCTAGCAACACTCACATTGCCATAAACTAGAAATACTTGAGATGTTATTTCAAGAAAAACTCTGAGCATAATGATTATGTATTACTTGCTATTATCATCCCTTTGTTACAGATACCGTTAAACCATGGATATGGATCCTAACTCATTCCATATAGTTTAACTATTTTGTTTCTCGTTATAAAAGTTAATTCAGATCTACCAAATGTAATCAAGAATTATCTTGAATTACACTTTAGGTGCGGCCATACAATCGTCTGATTAATTTTGGAGAGGCGCCAATGGTTTCATATTACAATTAAACAATTGAAGGAACAAATTCTTTATTGACTACAAGTGTTGTGGATGCTGCTTCACATCACTTCTAAGAATAGCCTTTATAACTATCATTTTCAGGTTAGCGTTTGACTTATAGTTAAAAAGTGATATCCACACATTCAGAACTTGTTTGTATCTTAAGTCTAAGGATGACTTATATAACAACTCAGAATTTTCATCAACCTATTTTACTATTATCACAATTATAAGGGGGAATTTTTTGCTTTATTACATTACTTGCATTGTCAATATCTCATTAAACAAGGTAACTTGCATAACTAAAGTAGACAAGCTCATGCAACCTATCTATGGCCATCCTGTCTTCATATATCTCAAGCAAACATCACAATATGTCAAGTCAATATCATCATATCCTTATTACAAAATACATTATTCCTATAATATACCATTCGCAACGTTATATCAAAACGGGCTTTAAACCGTTATCATATACCTCTAAACCCTAAATTCCATGAAGGCTTAATATCTAAAGTGAATGTACAAGATACTAAAGCATATATATATAAGTAATATAACATTTCATTTGAAATATAAACTCCCTCCAAATCAAGTACAAGTTTTCAAAGCACAATGTACAAGTCATTAAGCATGACATCTAAAATAGCCGTTTTACCTCCGTTTTCATTCTAATTTCTTCACCATCACTTGTGTACAAGATACTACACTCAATATACAATGTGTAAACCCTAATTATTCTATTTATAAACTTTCATACACATTTTTACACTCACAACCCTAATACAAAACTCAGATTCCCTAACCCGAGCTAAATACTACACTATGACCCGTTTCTACGTTTTTATCCATTGTAAACCTAAAACAATACTAAAATAAGTTGTAATAACTTAATTTACAACATTCTCAATTATATACAATTATCATTTCATCATTTTATTTCAACTATATGCAAATTGAATCCGAGAAACCCTAAACGTACCTAAATGGATCATTCGACTCGTTTACTCGTTTTTAACCATTTCAATCTTGAACAACCAATAAAATACCATTGTAAACTTATAAAATGAGTTTACAAATCATTATCTATCATTAACTTGGCAATGTGCGAGAAATCAAAGCCTAGAAAACCCTAACGAATCCAATATAAACCCTAATCCAACCCGCGGATTGTTTATTTCATTTCGACCCATTTTAGCTTAAACCACCAATCAAAATTCATTATTAATCCCTTATACAATGTTAAGGATCAGTATTCAATCACCTTTGATCAAGATTACACGAATTATAAGCCAAGAAAGGCAAAGAAACCCTAATCGAACCAAAAGTGAACCCGCGACCTTATTTATTCAATTTTGACCCATTTTAACCCAAAACACTTGCTAATTTCCATTAATACTTCTTATTACAAACCTTAAGATCATATTTTAATCATTTCTTGATCAATGTCTACGAAATATAAACCAAAAACTTAAGTTCGAGCCCTAGTAACCCAAAGCAAACCCGCGACCCCTTTTTTAGCAATTCTTATCCATTTTGAGGCCTTTCTCTTGCAAATAACTCTTGCTCATGCAGGCCTAAGCTGCTTACACACCTGTTAACACAAATATCTTGCCCGTGAGTCGTTATTCTAGGCGTCACCCAAACAAAAGTCCTGATTCTGACCCATTTTCTAAGCTATAAGCTCAAGACTAGGTTCTATAAGCTTATAATCTATTGTCCATATAATAAAACCCTTATAATGTTCATTATGACATGAAAAGTCATCATATAAAGCTTGAACTCAAAAACCTATGTGTTATACCTTTTTTGATCCAAAAACCATAACACCAACGAAGCCGAAACCTAATTTCATGTTGTTTTACTTAACTATGAGCTAAACTGTAAAGTAATTGTTATAAATACTAACTAATAAGCTTATATAATGTTAAAATAAGTGCTTTGATAACTCATGAAAGAATTTGATCTTAAAACCCGCGCGTTTTCGTTTTGAAACCCTAATTTGACCCGTTTTGCTTCCTAGCTTAACAATTTGTTTAATTTAAAACGTTGCGTTGGCGTTAAATATTCATATTTAGTTTATTATAACTTAATAAATATCTATGAAATGTTAAATAAGCGTGCATGTAATTGTGGACATGTGTTGTAATAAATCCAAATGCAAGGGGTAAATATCGTAACTTCCTAAAACTTATAACTAAAGGGGCAGAATATTCATTTTTATCAAAGATAAACTATAGGGCCTTAATTATGTCACTTTCAAAGTACAAGGTTTATTTGGTATATCTTTTAAACGGAAGAACCAAACTCGAAAAGGCAAACTCCGAGGGTATAATTTTGCCACTTTTTAAAACTCAAGGGTCTAAAATGTAACAATTTGAAAAAGTATAAAAACTGTTTAAAAACCTTACAAACATAACTTTAATAACCATTTTCTCATTCACGTGCTTAACATTTCCAGATATTAAATCAAAACAACTTAAAACCGACTATAAATCGTATCACAATACTAGGGAGCTTCATATATGAAGGTTTCAGCTTGGTAATTAGCTTCTGACTGAGTTTGTGGATTTTTTTTAAAATTTTTAAAGGCCCTAGCTCTTAAACGTTTACTGAATGACGTCTGAATTATGATGGCCCGAACATGATACATAATTCCCCATAACTCTTCAAATCAAACACATAACTCTTTAAATTCAAAGTTCTAGATACAAATCTTCTTAAGAACGTGACATATTAAATCAGGTGTCGTGACGATGGCTATTATGAGCATTTTTTCTATATCAAACCTTCCTTCCCGGTTAAGATTGTGGATAAGTCCGTCAGCTGTCATTTTGGAATATTTACTTGCATCTACCTATCAGGTGTAGTTCATAACTCGCCTTTACTTTATTTTACATGTTTTAATAAACCCACGAGGGGGATACATGCTTGTTACAGAACTCTTTTACATACTCCATTATATCTATAACAAGTGATTTACTTTTCAAAGACTTAGTGAATTCATAGCCTCGCATTTCAATCTTTTCATAAACCCATGAGGGGGATACCTGCTATAAATTACGAATACAAGTTACATGCTATCCTGACATATCATTACAATTGCTATCTAAGTTATCTATCCTACAAGTCGTTAAATTTGACTTCAAGTCGTTAAATTGACTTTTGGATATTAATGCTTAATAGAATAAATCCTACAAGTCTTTAATTTGACTTCAAGTCGTTAAATTAACTTTGGATGATAATGTGTTAGTGTCATAAATCCTACAAGTCGTTAAATTTGACTTCAAGTCGTTAAATTAACTTTGGGATGTTAATATGTTGATATTATGAGCTCTTCAAGTCATTAAATTGACTTTTGATGATAATGTGTTAGTGCGATGTGCTTAGACAAGGAACAAGACCAGACAAGACCAATCAGACCAAACAAGACGATAACGCAATAATACACTGTTACTATGATAATTGTATTCGTTGCAATTATTACAAATAACGGGTATATAATAATGACCCAAGAACAAAAAAATACCATTTTCATAGTAATAGTGTTTGTACTATATTACTCTATGACTTGTATGCAAACTTTTATCAAACCTAAGAAATTATTTCCCAAACTCACTCCTATTTTTGTTGACTTATTTAGCATGTTTATCTCATGTTATTGAGCAAATATACGGCACGGAGCGGCATGGACTCGAAGATAGGCTAAAACTTGTTATCAATTCACCTTGTATGTAAAACCAGATGTGGACCTCTGCCTTGTAAAACTCTGATTTTAAATGAATGATAACGTATCTTGGAACAAACCGTCTCCTTGGGGTCTTTTCATATGATTAATTATTGTTGTTTCCATGAAGTAATGGACCACTAGATTAAGCTTCCCTGCTATATTGTAAAAAGGGGGGGTATTACAGATTGGTATTCAGAGCCCATAAATATAGAGAACAAGGTCAAAACCTTAACTATAACCACATTTCTTTTTCTAGCCATCAAAGTCCTCCGTGCCACTACATTCCCGAACAAGTATGTAAATATACATATCTATTATACTATTAATAAATAACTTATTATTATTTACAGACTAGGGTTTGTTAACAGCCATCCTCATTTCCTGATAGGGATCTATCATTGGATGACTGACCTCCATGATTCCCGCCAAAACCCTCTGGAATGGAATCAGGAATAGGAATAGTAGGTAAAGGTCTGGGAGATAGGTCAAGCTGTATCTCATGTTGGTCTGCACTTGGGTGAGGAGGAGAGGGTGTTGGTTAGGTTTCAGATGGTCTTTCTGAAACTGCACCTTCATCCTCTGTTGGTTGAGCCAACATAGAAGGAAATAAAGGGGTCACATTCCCAGAATTTTTTTACCCTTTTTAACCATAAAAGAGAAAACCTTAGTAGTCAAAGCATTAATAGGGAAGTAGAAAGCCTCTAACTAGGTGACCTTTAACAAGTTTGTTTATATTTTTGAAATTCACATGACCTAATCTCCTGTGCCATAATTTAGACTCATCAGCTGTTGCATTTGCATATAAACAAGTTATACCTCCAGAGGGAACAATGTTCTTTAAGTCCAAGATGTACACATCATCCTTTCTAGGAGCTCTAAGTACAACTATACTTTCATCAAGAAGCTTAAAGCTAGGAGACAGGATAAGGCATTTAGTCTCAGTAAAAAGGACACTATTTTTCTTGTCACACATTTGTGAGACAGGGAAAAGGTTAAACTTAAGTTCATCTACAAAATAAACATCATCAAAGTCTAAATTAGAATTTTTGATTTTACCTTTACCCGTTATTTTACCTCCTTTGGGATCACTTCCAAAAGCCACAAAGCCTCCATTGTATTTGTTGATCCCAAACCTAGATCGATTCCTTACCTTGTAAAGAGTATGCTACCTTGGATAAATCCAAAATAACAATAGTAGAAACTTTATGTGTATATTAAAGAGTATGTGGAATCTACTCTTTAATATCTAGAAGATATATCAATGGAATAGTGAATATGAATGAACACACGATGTACCAAAACGCTTTAATATTATTAATAATAATACGAGTACCCTATCTTAGTATTAGGGTTACAACCTTGAAGCTTACAAGACTCTTAATCTCTGGATCTGTGTATGTGTATTTGTGAAGATAGATGTGATAGATGTGTTATTGAGATGTTAGAGATATCTCAACTAATTCCCTAGAGCCTCCTTTTATAGACTAAGGAGTCCTAGTCGACTTACAATATATTCCTAAGATATCTCAATCTTTTCTAAACATAAACGTAATCTTCTAAATAAATACATGTATATCTTGTACATAAATATCTCAACACTTATCTTCACACGTATTCTTGTTCTCCAAACAATCTTTATCTCTTTAATTCGTCTTTATCCTCTTGACAGTAGAAAGTCTTCAAACAGTCGTAATCTTTCCACCAGCAGCACTAATAAACATAAGCAGTAGTAATATTAGTACTAGCAGTACTAATATACACTAACAGTAGTAACCTGTACTAGCAGTCTTAACTTTTACTACTAACAGCACTAACTACTTAGCTTATATTTTAGTCTTCAACACTGAGCAGTCTTAACTTCAACTAACAGCAGTAACTTTATGCTATCAGTACTAAATTATACTAACAGTAGTAACTAGCAGTGGTAACATTATACTACCAGTACTAACCACTTAGCATAATTTCCATTATGTACCTGAGCAGCAGTAACTTCTAAGAATCCATGAAGTCTTTTAAGACCCAACAATCCTCCCCTAAACTTGATGTTCATCTTCTGAATCTTCAAGTTTCTTCTTTAAAAGTCTTCATCACACTTCAGGAAGATGCATTCAAACCTTTCATTTTCCTTTTCGCTGCTTTACCATAAGCTTTAGCAGTTGATAACACATCTTATTTTGATGATCAGTTTGAAGTTTCTTATTTAGCATATTGGTGATGGTTATTGGTGTGAGGGGATATCTCTTTTCAACCAACATAAAAATGTAAAGATTATCAAATCTTACAAAGTGAACTCTAGATGAATCAATCAACATCCAAATGGCCACCATGTATCCTTGTAAAATCTCCATACATCACTCCTTTTGTCTGGTTTAAACATAACTTTCAAATCTCCCCACAACACTCTTTCAAATTCATTTTCAGGTCTTGTATCACCATACTTTGCCTTTACTATTCTCCAAAGAGCTTCCAAGTCTTCTCTGTCTATTCCTTGTAGCATCCTTATCATTGAAGAGTATCTCTTGGAACTTCCATCTGCTCTTATCAACTGATAGTGTATCATCACACCTTCTTTAAGAAGCTTGTAATTAATAATCACTGGTAATTTTGTAGTAAGTGGTATAGTATCAATTGCAACATCTTCATCCTTTTTAATCACCAAAATCTTCTTTAGCTCAGCTTCATCAACTTCATCAACTTTATCCGACTCTTTTTCTTTCTCCACTTTCTGTTTCTTTGTAGATTCTTGCTGTTGTTCTTTCCCTGCTCTTTTCCTTCCAAGCATCTTCTTTCTGCTGCTTTTAGCTGTCTTCTCACTACCTTCTACCTTCTTTTCTTTGCTTTCCTGTACCTCAGAACCTATAGCCACAATGGTATTTACCCTCTTCATTTCCTTATCAAACAACTTTTGAATTTCATCAAAACTCTTTCCCTTTGGCTGTTTGTATGTGTATCCACCCATGTGCTTAAGATAAGTAGACATTTGAGTTCTCTTTTGTGCCTTGGTAGGAGGTCTGTTTGCAGCAAAATGTTTTCTTCTTTTCTCCATTAGTTCCATAAATAGTTTAGCTTTTTCTTCATCTGTCAACTCCTTTCTTTCTCTTGATTGGAGTCTCTCAGCTAGCAATCTATCAGCCTCCATCATAGCTTGTGTATTTTCCCATGACTCAATCAATGCTATGTTGGCTTCTTCTTCTTGTTTCCTTTCTAGCATTTGCTCTTCTATTAATTCAGCATCCAACTTAGCTTGAATATCTCTTGCAACTTGTTCATCAAGAGTAATTTGATTTTTTCTCTTTAAAGGAACTTCAGGCTTAATCATAATACCTTTTCCTTTATCTTTAGAACTTGAAGGTTGTGTCTCTTGTGGAACTCTGAACTCACTTGGCTCCTGTACTACTACCCTTCTAGCCTTGGGTCTTGTAGTTGTTGTTGTTGTAGCAGCAGTAGTAACAACTTTAGGCTTAGCTGCTTTAATCTGTATAAGTGTCTGAGCCAAAGTGATTTCCTCAATAGTTGTAGGAGCAACACCATCTTCAACGCTAGCAGTAGTAACTGCTTCACCAGCAGTACTATCATCAGGCTTAGTACTCTGTTCATCTTTATAACAACCCGCAATTTTCATAAATGTAAATATCCATCTATTAAGTTAGATGATGTACAATCTATCAATTATATATGAACTCACCTTTTTCAGGGAAATTTTTTGCTTTATTACATTACATTACTTTGCCAATATCTCAATATGCAATATATCCTGCATAATTAAAGTTAACGGACTCGGGCAACCTACATATGGCAATCCTATCTTCATATATATCAAGAAATCATCATAATATATCAAGTCAATATCATAATATCATTTTTACAAAGTACATTATTCCTATAATGTACCATTTGCAACATTATCTCAAAACGGGCTTTAAACCGTTATCGTATGCCCCTAAACCCTAATCTCATGGAAATGTTAACATCTAAAATGAATGTACAAGGTAATAAAGCATATGTACAAGCAATATAACATCTCATTTGAAATATAAAATCTCTTTAAGTCAAAGTACAAGTCTCTAAAAGCTCAATGTATAAGTCATTAAGCATGATCTCTAAAATAGTCGTTTTACCTCCGTTTTCATTCTAATTTCTTCACCACCACTTGTGTACAAGCTACTACACTCATTATACAATGTATAAACCCTAAATATTCTATTCATAAGCTTTCATACATCTTTTTGTACTCAAAACCCTAATTCAAAACCCTAAACCCTAAAACCGAGCTAGTTTCTAAACCATGACCTGTTTCTTGATTATAAACCCAAACCAACACTCAAATAAGTTGTAATAACTTACTTTACAATCATGTCAATCCTATTTCATCATTACTTCATTATCTTATTTCAATTGTACGTAAAATGAATCCGAGAAACCCTAAATGAGCCCTAAATGATCATTCAACCCGTTTTCTCGTTTCTAACCATTTCATTCTCAAGTAAGCAACCAAGAGTCATTGTAAACTCATAAAATGAGTTTACAAACCATTATCCATCATTATCCATCATTACTTTGGCAATATACAAGAAATAGAAAGCTAGAAACCCTAAAGAAACCATTACAAGCCCTAACCTAACCCGTAACCTTATTTACTCAAATCCAACCCATTTTAAACCAAAAAACCTATTATTTTTCATTAAAAAGTCAAGATATGATCCTTGTAAACACATATTATTAATCACATTACAAGCATGCTTGAATTATAAGCATGAAAAGACAAGAAAACCCTAATTACACCCATTTGGAAACCGCGACCTCATTTCTTCATTTTTGACCCATTTTAACTCAAACCAATAGCTAAATCCTAATGAAACTTCTTATTACAGACCTTAGGAACATATATCAACCATCCTTAATCATTATACATGAAATGCAAGCAAGAAAACTTGTGAAAACCCTTGTCGAGCTCAAAACAGACCTGCACCCTTTCTTTGCCTTCTTTGACCCATTTAAGACCCATCCATGTGCAAGATACTTACATGAAGGCACATGGTCTCTCTTTTTGCTACTTCAGCCGCGACAAGCTCCAAGGCCATCCAACACCTTCAAGCTACAATCTAGACCTCCACACTTGATCTTCTAGCTGCTACACATCGTATACTAGCCCATACATGTGTCAAGATAAGATCCTAAGGCTTCCTTAACATGCTCACCTTCAAATGACTATAAATAGAAGCCATAACTCTTCATTTTTCTTCATCCCCCACTTCCTCCTCTATAACCCTTACATAGAAGCAATACTTTGCTCTAATAGATCCTAAGTGATCTTAAGAAGGCTCAAGTTCAGAAAGGAAGCAAACGAAACCAAGAAACGAAGCCCGAGAGTCGTTATTCTAGGCGTACGAAGCCAAAAGTCCCGATTCTGACCCGTTTCTAAGCTATGAGCTCAAGACCAGGTTCTCTAAGCTTATATTCTGTATTAATACCTTTATAATGTTCATATGATCATGCTAAAACCCTAATATAAAGCTTTTAACTTAAAAACCTATGTGTTATACCTTTTTGATCCAAAATCGTACACCCGAAACCCTAATTTCATGTTTTTACTTAAACTATGAGCTAAACTTGTAAACTATTATTATAATCTATCCTAATAAGCTTATATAATGTTAAAATAAGTGCTTTGATAAATCATGAAAGAATTTAATCTTAAAACCCGCGCGTTTCATTTGAAATAACCAAATATGACCTGTTTTGCTCCTACTTAACGAATCGTAAATTTAAACTTGGCGTTATGTCAATCGTTCATATGTTTAAGTTTATTATAACTTATAAATGTCTATTGAAATGTTAAAATAAGCTTGCATGAGAATCTGGACATGTTTTGTAATTATAATCCACGCAAGGGGTATATATCGTAATTTTCAGAAACTTATAACTAAAAGGACTAAAAGTGTCATTTTATTAAAGTTATAACTACAAGGGTCTATTATGTCACTTTTAAAGTAGCAAGTTACTGGGTATATCTTTTAAATTTGAGGGACCAAAGTCCGAAAAAGTGCAAACTCCAAGGGAATATTCTAACACTTTTCAAACTCACAGGGTCTAAAATTGTAACATTTTGAAAAATTAAAAACACATTCAAAACTTTACCAGAACATAACTTTTAATAACGCTTGGCGTGGCTTAACAATTTCGCAGATATTGAATAAAAGCTTAAAACTAACTTTAAAGCTGCTTATGTTCTTAATCATTATATCATATCATCATCGATAGCTTTCAAAAATCATATCCCGGATCTATATCATACCACAATACTAGGGAGCATCTATTAAGAAGATTTCATCTGGTATTTCATTCTCCTAGTTTTGGTTACGATTAAAGTGGCCCTACTCCACAAATTTTAACAGAATGACATTCTGAATTCTGATTGAGCCCGAACAGTATAAGAATAATCTTTAATATCAAAATCAACATCGTTAATTATCCAAAAACTTATATATATTTGCCATCAACTAATACTAAACATATATTCCAGGTTTCCTGTACGAAGCGTTACTTCATTTCAAATACATTTGCTATCAATTTCCCTATAACCGTTCAGGTGAGTTCATAGCCTCGCATTTCAATCTTTTTATAAACCCGCGAGGGGGATACATGCTATAAACATGAATGCAATTATTTCTGTATGCTATTTCAATTTACTATTGCCTAAGTAACTGCTTTGCCTTTAAGTCCCCATAATCATGAACCGTTAATACACATCCGTAGTAAGCGCGAATGATGTGAATAGATCTATTTGGGCTGGACTCCCCGTTGGTGTACCCAGTTACGTGTAACCAATTGCACATCATTAGAAATCACGCGGATGTTTTGGCAAAGGCATCCGCAGGGGCTATAACGTATCACCATACCCTAAGGCTTCGGATTCATGAGCTAATGGCAATAATAAATTATGTTTTCAATACCGGGTGTATATCAACATAACCCGAATATCGCATTTGCATTCAAATTATATTACTTAAACCTATGGATTTCACTCAACCTTTGTGTTGACTGTTAGCATGTTTTATCTGTTGATGATATTATCTTTGGTTCTACACACCCTAGGTATACCCAACTATTTTCTGACCTCATGAAAAGCCGCTTCGAAATGTCGATGATGGGGGAAATGACGTTTTTCCTTGGTTTACAAGTTAACCAATCCCCCCGTGGCATCTTTATAAACCAGTCCAACTACGTGTTAGAAATCCTTAAAAAATATGGAATGGAAGCTTGTGATCCCGTTGGTACTCCAATGGAGATCAAAGACAAGCTTGACCTTGATCAAAATGGGTCTCCAGTCGATGCAACAAAATATCGTAGCATGATTGGTGCCCTAATGTATCTTACGTCTAGTAGACCGGACATTGTACATGCTACTTGTTTATGTGCTCGGTACCAGGCTAAGCCAACCGAGAAGCACCTCAAGGAGGTTAAAAGGATCTTTCGTTATCTCCGGGGAACCGTTAATACGGGTCTTTGGTATACGAAGGATTCTGGTATTGAACTAACCGGATTTTCAGATGCTGACTATGCGGGATGTAAAGACACCTTCAAGAGTACTTCCGGTGGAGCTCAATTCTTAGGCGAAAAGTTGGTTAGCTGGTCCTCAAAGAAACAAGACTGTACTGCGCTGTCTACCGCGGAAGCAGAATATGTGTCTCTATCCGTTTGCTGTGCCCAAGTCCTTTGGATGCGGACACAGTTAACGGACTATGGCTTTCACTTCAACAAGATTCCAATCTACTGTGATTCGAAATCAGCCATAGCCATATCCTGCAACCCGGTCCAACACTCAAGAACAAAACACATCGCTGTCCGCTACCATTTCATAAAGGAACACGTGGAAATGGGTACGATTGAACTGTATTTTGTCAAGACGGATTACCAACTGGCCGACCTCTTCACCAAAGCTCTTCCAGTAGACCGATTCAACTATTTGGTTCGTCGCCTTGGTATGCGCAGTTTATCTCCTAAAGAACTTGAACGTCTTGCAAAATCTCAGTAATTCTTTGTATATATTTTATCAGAAAAACAAAATACAAAAATATAAAACCAAGAAAAAGAAAATACAAAAATATAAAACCTATAAAAGCAAAATACAAAATCAAAAAATTTCAAAAATACAAAAAGAATCTTCTCCGACATGTCTCTCGACAATCGATAACATTTGCGCACCTAGAAATGTTGATTAATATTAACACAAGTGAATAAATGAAGTTCGAGCGAGAGTTTCAAATGCTTTCAAAACATGTCCTTTCATTTTTTCTCTACGACTTCTAAGTAAATGTCAGCTTAGGACTCGGTCTCCAAAGAAAGGAAAATGTTCATTTATGTACATTTATCCTAAACAACGGGAAGCTCATATCTTCTCGGTCTTGAGCAAAGTCATATAAACATTCAAAGTTTTGAATGCTCAAGAGAAGTTTTAAGGAAAATGATGGTAAATAAGATATATCTCACATATTTTCCTGTTGAAGAAAATTTCAAATTCTTTCAAAATTGTGTGCTCAACAAACTCCCACTCCAAGTTTCAATCTATTCTATAATTAAGGGGGAGGTTGATAATAATATGCTTCATTCTTATGCACTCCTGTTCTCCCGCCAGACTTTGTTAGGCTCATGTGAAGTTTCCGGCATTAACTTTTTTTTTTAAAACTTCCAACTAATTGTCAAAAATTGTAAACACATATGCAATTTTTAAGGGGCAGAATAGTGTAATAAAATGTGATCAAGACGGATTTAATAATGGATAACGATCTTCAATCTATAAGTGCGTTCCAATTCTCCGCATTGCTAAACTCTTTCATAATAATGGTGCATAGTGTAGGGGAGCTTTTTGTAACTCTGGAAACTCTCAATGTGTCTCAATGATTTCTCAGACACGATTAGATTGAGTTTTCATCAAATGTGTTTATGGATCTTCATGGCAAAATCTCGAAAGACCGACAACTGGTATTTCTCAAGGAGTTATAAGGCGTTAAGGTTAGGTATTTTTCCATGATCTAGCCAGAACCGATGGACTACCCAGGAACACTCCATTAGATAGAGTAGAAGTCCTAGTATGATTGAAAAAAGTATAAAGAGAGAATAAGGAATGTGTCGACTGAGGATGGAGCTATTGCTGGAATAAACCAACAAGGTACTAGTCATGAAGTCTCGTAGTGGACCACTAAAGGGGTTTAAAAAGGAAAAGAATGGTAAGGATAAAGGGTGAAAAGAAAGAAGCCCTCCATACAACCTTAGGCAGTAACCAAGTCAATGCATAATCTATCGGTAATCATAAAGATGATTCTGATATGGAAGACAAGTCATCATAGACCCATGATGCACCTGGACAACCCTCCTAGCCACTCAGAATCTCCAAAAGATTTCCTGTTTCATTTCTCAACGGAGATCTACACATTTCTATCGCTTGCTCATTCGAGATCGTTGATCAAGAAAAGGTGGCAGTTCCACATCCAGTCCTCCGAAACCAAATAACAAATGTGCACTTATAGAGCCTCTTGCCAAACGAGATCCCTCAAAAAAACTCACTAGGAACACAAATTCCAAATATAACAAAAATGTTGTAACATCATTATACCAACATGGTATCTAGTAAGTCCCTACGCATTATCCTTGTGATAATTGCCAGAACAAAACAGAGTGATACTCTTTATATTCACAGTGAAGAGGGTGGTCTCTCATATATATCACACACACACACACATGCAAGCTCTTGGTAGGTGACTTTCGAGATTCTATATGAATCAAACTTGTGTCAACTGGAAAGAAAACGATGGTGCATTCTATAAAGGAAACAAACTTGTCAGTAAATATGAATAACGACTCAATCAGAAAGATAGTAACTATCTGATTCACTCTTACCGTGTTGTCTGCTTTGAGACGCTTCGGTAACGAGAACGGCTAGTACAGCTGTGAAACCCTGTCAAGGAGATTCTTTTGAACTTCAACCCGATCACAGGCAGTTAGATTATAACTGAATAACGGGGAACCATGGTTTATTGCCAACCGTATTTGACAAGTGATCAAAGACCACTTACGACATATATGTTTTATCTCTAACCTCATACTTGCAGTTTTCCTGACAGTAACAGCTTCTATTCCATGACGAGTCCAAGATTCCAAGACCTCATGCTCAATCCACAAAGATTAATACATGAATGAAAGCATCAACTAACAAAGTCTTCCGCAATCTCTGATGAACAAGCACTTCCTCATAAAAACATTTTGTAGTACAAGTATCAATTTTAAAAGAAAATGTGAGGGGAATTGTTAGCAAGCTTTTCAAGATCTTGAGCATAGAGGGTGGAGACTAAAGATTCGCAAGGCGCTAAGGATTCAAGGATAAAGACTTAGGATAATCATATGTAGTCAAGACAAATCAGGCCTAAAGACCACGATATCAGTATTTTCTCAAAGAATTATCAAGTTAAAGATCAAGATCCAGAGATCACAAGCATGCAAATGGATCTTCAAAGGAATTCCCTAAGAATACAAGCTCCAAGACTCAAGACCGTCACAAAAGGATCTCAAATTAATGACAACCCCTTAGGGGAGATTGTTTAGCCTTTGCATTATATAAAGTGATGGTCATTAAAATATCTCGAGCCTAGTATAAGTAAATCTTAGTTTAAGGGAATTTAGTTAAGCCTAGTTGGGCCTATTAGCGGCTCAAGCCTAATGGTTTTATGAACCTGGCCCCACAGCAAAACCCCACTAGAAAAGTCCCACTCTGTAACTATTTAAAGCCCTCTCCAAGTGTGGAGAGGGTGTTGTTGCTTCTCATTTTTTCTTTTTATGAACAGTAACCATTTTTCTTTGTTTATTACTTTCTCGTTCAACTTCTCTAAAATTATTATTTCTTATTTTTTGTGTTGAGGTTGATGAAAATGATAAATCCTAACAAAGGAAAGCCTTATGAATCTGATATAGGGACGTGTGTAACAGCTAGGGTGGTGATGTTTGAAGCTACATGATGAGTCTTGAGGTCTAGAGGTTGTAGGATTGCAAGGTGGAAGTTTTTTAGGGGTGTTTGGGTGTTCGCGGCTAAAGAGAAGCAAAAAGGAGCACATGGTGCCTTCATTCTTGACTTTGGATAAGTCAAAGTTGCTTAGTAAGCTGCTACTATGATTCTAGAAGAGGTTCACATTGGTTATTTGAACTTGGAATGGTTTGAAATGGGTCAAAATTGAGTATGAAAGGGTTCGGGTCAATTTTTGGGTTCGACATGTTGTTCAAAGGGTTTAACTAGGTACATTGTGTTATGAATGATTAAGGATTGATGAAATAGGTTGTTAAGGTCTGGTATTAAAGTAATTAGCAAAGATTAGCAATTCGTTTGGGTTAAAACGGATTAGAATTGAAGAAATGGGAGTACGGGTTCAACTAGGGCTCGTTTAGGGTTTTCTTGACTTTCTTGGCTTATATTTTGCATACTCTTGATTAGGAATGATGGAATACAAATCCTAGGGCTTATATAAAGTATTATCAATGAAGTTTGGTCATTGGTTTAAGTTAAAATGGGTTGAAATTGAGAAAACGGGTCAAAGTTACAATTAGGGCATAATTAGGGTTTTCTGGATTCGTTAAGGTTTTCTAGGCTTTGATTTCTTGCACATTGCCAAGTTAATGATAGATAATGATTTGTAAACTCATTTTATGAGTTTATAATGGCCCTTGGTTGGTTATTTGGGATTAGAATGGTTTAAAACAGTCATGGTTTAGAAGCTAGCTCTGTTTGTAGGTAGGGTTTTGAATTAGGGTTTTGAGTGCATAAAGATGTATGAAAGTTTATGAATAGAATATTTAGGGTTTATACATTGTATAATGAGTGTAGTAGCTTGTACACAAGTGATGGTGAAGAAATTAGAATGAAAATGGAGGTAAAACGGCTATTTTAGAGATCATGCTTAATGACTTGTACATTGAGCTTTTAGAGACTTGTACTTTGACTTGAGGGATTTTATATTTCTAAATGAAGATATGCATATTACTTGTACATATGCTTTAGTAGCTTGTGCATTCACTTTAGGGGTTAACCCTTCTATGAGATTAGGGTTTGGAGGTATATGATAACGGTTTAGAGCCCGTTTTGATATAACGTTGCGAATGGTACATTATAGGAATAATGTACTTTGTAATAAGGATATTATTTTCTATATTGACTTGATGTTATGATGTTTGCTTTACATATATGAAGACAGGATTGCATAGATAGGTTGTGTGAGATTGTCTACTTTAGTTTATGAGACATACTGAGATATATAAGTAATGTAATAAAGCGAAAAATTTCCCCGTATAATTGTGATAATAGTAAAATAGGTTGATGAAAATTCTTGAGTTGTTATAGAGAGAGAGTGAGATTGGAGAGAAAATAGAAAAAATGAAATGTTTATTATGAAATCAACTTGTACCTTTTCCTTGGTGGAAAAGGTATATATATGCCCCGACACTTAAAGTGACGTTCGGGTATTTAACTAGGACATGGCTCAGGTTTTTGCTTGGGATTAAACCCGAAACATATACAATATTAGATTAACTATCGAGCCTGATTCCTGATACATTTCTATTACAACGTTAACTAATTGATTGACCGAGACTTAAATACATAATGAACGAACTTCATGTTCGACTCAATATTTTAAGGCTAACACACGCATTTCTATCAACTTTCTCACTCCGAGTTAGTTGATATTGAAAAGGTGGCAGTCTGCTCCAGCCTCGGTCAATAAAAAGCAAAGTTGCACAAACTGAGTTAGAGCAAAAGATATCATCCATTATCTCATTAGGACACTTGTCAAATTATGCTTGCTTAGTCATCATAATGTGAATAACAAGATATACATTTAGAGTCCTACGCATTATCCTTGTGATTTTGCCAGAACATCCAAGTGATATTACTCACAATGGAGATGGAAATCCTGCTTGAGCCAACATCAAACAAGCTCATGGTAGGTAACTTGTGCGATTCTTTATGAATTAAACTTGTGACAACTGGAAAAAAATGATGGTTCGATTCTATAAGAATCAAACTTGTTCCAAGTTATGTAATTGACGATTGATGATGAATTTTGAAATGATTAACACTCTCAATGTGTCACAAAACCACTTTAGCAAGTGACATGTCGATTGATTTTCAAATCAATTTTTTATTTCAATCGGTGAGATAGTAACTCGCTGGTTTACTCTTATCGTGTTGTATGCTTTGAGACGTTCCGATAATGAGAACATGCTGAGTTTGATTAATCTGATACACATATGTTAGAAAGATTCGATACTTCAACTGGAAATCCTGTTAAGGAGATTTTTCCTAAATTGAACTACCTGATCACAGGTCGATCCTCACTGATTTGAAGGTTACTCCAACCAAACACAGACGAATGACAAAGCCATATTCATCCCCCCGCTTTATTGCACTGTTTAATGCAAAATACTTAAGATGGAGGTGAATGTACCTGGTTCCAGCTGACTCACAAGATTTCTAAGCCACATGCTCATACCTGACGAAAACTAAAGACATCATGAGCTCACGTAATGTTTCAAGAGCTTACGCTACTTCTGATACCGTACATCTTTCTTGAAGTGACGAAGTATTAAGTCAAGGATTCAAAGAAGTTTTTGTCACTCTTTTTTGATACACGACGTCTTTCTCGAAGTGACGAAGTGTTAAAGTTAAAGAACCTCAAGAAAGATGCATTATTACAGCTTTTCAAGATTACATATCACGAAAGGTATGAGCATGTCGGTCTAGAAGTCACAAGTTCACAAGAGGGCAAAGTTTACAAGATGGCGAAAAGAGATTATGATTGGTTGATGATCTCAAGGTGTTCAAGATCACATTCAATACAAGCTAAGGAACAAGCTCTAACCTAAAAGTCAATGATCATTACATCAAATCACAAGTCAATGATTCAAGTTAATAACTACGAGCTCAAGACGAAAGACGAAGCAGAGTATGCTAGGATTAAATTTTTGTAAACTGGAGTGACCTCCCTTAGGGGGAGATTGTTAGGAATACGAAAGTGCCGGTCGCTTCCATAGATAATAGTTGTTAGCTCGTTAAGTAATTTTTAGAAACTTACATAGTTAGTTAGCAAAGGCCCATGGATTAATCTATGCAAGCCCAAGCCCATGTGCCATTTGTAAGTAAAAATACACCTCTCCATGCCTTAGAGAGGTGGTTGGTTGTTCGTTTTTCACACATAATATTACAAGTTTACTTTATCTCTCTAAGTGTTCATCTAACCCTTTCTCTCACTAAAACAATCTCTTTCCCTCTCATCTCATATGTTATTTGATTAGTCTTCATGGTGGGTTTCCATTTATATCTAACAGAGTTAAACACTTTTCCAGTAGGTTTCCATTCTTTTCTCTTTTTATTTTTCTTAGAAGCAGATTTATCATGCACATTCATACTATTCACATGATCAATTAAACACATAGCATGATTAGCATCAAACAAACATTCATTGCATACAGAACAAAGAGCCTGAGCACCTTTAATAGGACGCTTAACATATTCATTATAGATATTTTTAGAATCAGAGTTCTGTTTAGTTCAACTTTAGATCTTAACTTTTCTAGATTGACTTCTACTTTAATTCTTACTATTACTACTTGGTGTCGTGATCCTATCATTTTTCTTTGTATTACCTAAAGGCTTTGATCCGCTAGCACTAGTAGAAGGTTTTACTCTTGTAGAAGACAATAGAGGTCTGTTAGTTACTTTAGGAATGTTGCCTGATGATGTGACAGTGTCAGTAAATCGAACTATTTTCTTCTTGTTATTAGGCGTGACCGCAACTAATTTCTCAGAAAGTATCTCTAACATAACCTAGCAACTCTTGAATTAGCTTAACATACATACAGGCTGAGTAGAATGCACTATCTAAAGGGTTTCTTGATTTAGCTTGTTCAACTACCTCCCTAAAAATAGCAGCTTGTTCCATAGTATGCTTAAGGTAGTATTCATGAGCTTCCTTGTTATTCTTAACCTTAGGTGCCAAATATATTGGGTCAAGCGTATACATTCCTAGAGCAATAGTGGCAGCATTTGACATCTGGGCAGCATTATCAACTATGTCCTTCCCTTTTAATTTTCTAAGATCATTTTTTAATGTTGTTATGACAAACACTTTTTCCTAAAGTTGCGCATTTAAATCCGAAATTTCAACAGACTTTTGATTTACTTGATTAACCAAAGATTCAGTTTGTTCCTTAGCACGAACTCGTAATGGTTGATTGGATCATAAAGTTGTTTATAAGTCTGTTTCAAATGCTCATTCTCAGCAATTAGTTTTGTCACTCTATGTTCTAGTTCAATGTTGATAGTCTCAATTTCATCTAAGTCCTTTTTCACACTTTCACCGGTAGAAGTTTCATTGACACGCTTAATATGTGCTTTAAACTTCTTGATTGTCATGTCTTTTGCTTGAAGCTCAGCTTTCAAATTGTTTAATTCAAACAATTGATCAAATGAAGGTTCATTTTAGTTCACAGATGTGTTATTCTTTTGAAAAATTTCTTTATTGAGTTGCATTGCAATTTCAAGAGAAATGCAGTGTTGTTCAAGTTCAGAAAATATTTTTAAAAGTCTATTATACTCATCTTTTTCAACCATGTTATGTTGTTTGATAAGCTCAGCTTCAAGGTCCAGACACTTGTTGCACATTTCCACATAATTTACAGAATCATTCATTGCAATAAAAGAATTCACATTTACAGAAGTATTCTCTCAACAAAGAATTTACAACAATATTCACAATATCTTAAGAAATGATTTGATCCAAGAGTCGATCAGTTTCAAACAAAAATTGTTTCTTTTAAATTTCAAAACACTCTTTGTCTACATGATACTGTTGAACAGCAACTTCCATCTGGTTAAAAACTATTTGTACTTTCGTTACCTAATTTAAAAGATCTTTATCAAAAACATTAAATATGTCTTTTAAAGTCTTTAAAAAAGGAAATTATTCATTTGAAAAACAGCTTTTCTGTGTTCAAACCCCCATTCCCCTTCTGTTAAAACATTAGGCGTGATCTGATTTTTCACCACATTGTCAAATTGGCTAAGATGGTATTTAAGCTTTTTAAGGCTTGTATTAACCAGGCTTACCTTACGAAGTTCCCGAGGAGCCTTAATTTTGATAGAAGAAGAAGAAGATTGGTCAATAATAGGGTGTAAAGCTTGTTCATCAGACAGTTCTCGTTGTAGGACAAAACATTTACCAAAATCTTTAGATAATCAATTTAACTCAGCATAATCAATTTGTTTAGTGTTAACTTTCTTTTTTGACCATTAGATCGCTTTGTTTTAAAGCATTTCGGATGACCTCTCTTCTTCAGCATCAAAGTCTCTTAATAATTGTAATGAAATCATATGGTTTCCCTTAACCAATAACATTACCTTCATATAGCAGATTGGACTAAATCTGCTGAGCTTTATTAAGATAGAAAGGATTTTGAAAACCAAAAAAAAAAAAAAAGGAAAAGGGGTTTATTTTTCAGGTTGTTATCATAGAATACTTGTGGTTTCGTATGCATATGCACCAATTTTGGTGCGGATTGACCTATTTTACAGACAATGCTTATCCAGTTCTTTAACTTTCTTTTCAAAGCAATTTCTGTATCATTCATTCTTAGTTCTTTTTCCTTGGATTCGATTTTGGAAAAACATTTAAGTGTTTTTGTTAACAATTCTTTCCTTTAATGCTGAGATCGGAGTTTGTTTTAATTTCTTTTTCAAAATCCGCAAATTGTGCTTTTTTCTCCCGAATTTATAATGTATTATAAGCTTTTTTCGATACCTTAAATCACATTTTGTCTTTTTCTCAGCCAATTTTACCCCGTTATTTGTATCTTTCAGCTCAGCATTTAAGGTTTCATTTGGCAATTTTAAAATGTCATTATAGACCTTTGCTATAATTAGTTACTTGATTGATAGAATTAAAAAGTTGTTCAAACACAGGTAAGATCAAGGCATCTTGTTGTGCAGAAGAATTTGTATCCTGAACAGCTGCATTTTGTGATTTAATCAGATACTGAGAGTATGAAATGATATTACTATCACTATGTATAGATCATTCTCTGAATGTTCCACAAAATGAGAAGGTTCAGAAAACGGCATCTCTTGCACACTTTGATTTAGCATATCATTATTAGTGTTGTTAGAGATTGGTATCGGAGAGAAAAAACCCCAAAAAAAAAAAAAAATTTTTTTTTCTAATTTCGTAACTAGACAAATTGGCTATAAGAACTGCTTTGGCTATAGAGATCTCGTCACAGTCAGAATCATATGCATCCAAATCATTTGCTTGATAAGCTGCATTGTGTGTGATGACTCACTGTGTAACTGGACCTTCTGCAATACCAGGATCTGCCAAGAATTCCAATTCTTCCTTAGTAAGAACTTTACCATTTCCTTGAGCTTCGACCAATAGAACTTTTTCCCTGAACCACATAGCATCCCTTTTCCTCTTTGGCTTTGGACACTGTCTTGCCATATGACCTTCCCCTTAGCAGTTAAAACACTTCACAATCCTTTGTTGATCTGGATAATTCCCTCCTGTTCCTGAAGTATTAGATCTTGTTCCTGAAGTACCAGCAGTATAAGAATTTTGTCTCCCTTGAAGTGGTTGAACAGTTACTCTTCCACCATGAATAGTTTCTTTTTATCTTTGGTTGGATGAGTTTCTTAGCTGATTGTTGGTAGATGGGATATGAGATGTGACGACAGTAGACAAAAATGACATCATTTTGTTGATGGCATCAATAGGGTCATCTCATTGCTTAAACACAGAACTGCTAGACCGGAGTCTATTTGAGGAAATTCAGCAAGGTTTGTCTGTTGATTAACTGTGGAGATAGTATATTCAATTTGAGGAACAGATTGTGGTTGTGGACAAGCCTCTTGATGAATAGTTGATGAGTAAGCATGTGGATACAGTGCTGATGGATAAGTGATTGCAGGTGGTATAGATGGATAAGTAGTTGAGTAATATTTTATGGGAGGAATTGATCCATAATGAGGAGACTAAGATGGTGAAAACTGTTGTTGAAACTAAGGATTTTTATATGAAGGCTGATAAGTGTTGAAGTGAGGTGGTGTCATCTGATGATTCGCAACTAGTGCAAGTGGATCTTGATTGCGTTCACGCATAAGACGGACTTCATTTGCATGGATTTTGTGTTGTTTAAGATATGCATAAAGCTGATCAAAGTTGGTAGTATGCAAATCTTTACAAGCTTATCATCAGTCACAAACTTACTCCATTCAGGTGGAAGACTACTTAAGAACTTGATATTAACTTGAAATTGCTCCATTTTCATCTTGTAGATATTCATATCATTAATCAGCTGAGTAAATCTCAAGTAATACATATGAAGTGATTCCCCCTTGATGTGAGTAAACTTACCGAATGCATCATACAACTTACATTCTCTTTCTTGCTTTGTCAAAGAAGTACCTTGCATCAGTAATTGAACTCTCTCCCATAAGTCTTTAGCAACTCTGTGATGATTCACAAGTGAATAGATATCAGCAGGAAGACCTTGAAGAATGATATTGGTAGCTTTCATGTCACAATCAGCTTGAATTTTCTCAGCAGCAGATAATTCAGCATATTTCTTCGTTCTGATCACTCCATTGTCTTCAACCGTAGGCCAAATGAGAGGACCATGCTCAACTGATTCAAGTATCATTCTTCTGTGCTCTCGATTTTGCATGTATAATTCCATTCTACTCTTCCACGAATCATACAGGTCTTTGTCCAACATGGGTGGACGATTGTCAGCACCGGAGAGTATCATGTACTCAGCAAGAGTATTCTTTTGTCCAAGTGAAATCATTGGATCCATTTCAATGTGATAAGATTAAAATGATCGGACAGTGATTGGAGGTTGTTGTGTTAAAGTGAGTATTGATTAATGAAGACGACATCGATAAACCCACAATGTTACCTTTTTGTATTGTACGTGTTACATTAAAATCATAAACATTAAGTTAAATCGCGTACGTCGAATATTAGCGTTCAATGTAAACGGGCATCAAACAATTAAATGTTTACATCAAGCAAGGGTTAAGTAATTATTTTGAGAATAATTATTAACTTTGTTCATTTTATTTTTATCGGATACGTAAAGTGTATACGTTTCGCGATAAATTGCGTTTAGGCACTCCCGGAACCACCAAAACTTTTCTACGCTTCAACAAATACCCACATTTATACCCAATACATAAAAATTACTCAACAACATCACATATGTCTTATATTAGCCGAAATTATGGCAATTGGTACAAAGAAATAAGAAAAAAATTCAACTTGGTCAATGTACATCTCTTGCATTTAAAACCTAGCCTTACTTTGTTTCTTTGACTCATGACACAAAAACAAGAACCCTTAAAACCCTCATCTTGTATTTGAATACTATTGCAATCTTTTTGACCATCTATATCTTATATACATGCATTACTAGAAAGAGATAACACATATACATAAACACTTAGCCAAAATTCAACAAAAACTCTTCCTTGGTGCTCCATATAGCTCACGGCACAAGCACCCCTTTTTAACAAACCCATACTAAATTTTATACAACCTATACACATCCATCCTAAGGCGTTCTAAGGTGTTTCCAACCATTGAATCACCATTTACAAGTAATAATCAAGAAAATGAAGCTAGGGATTTTATTGAAGAAAACAAGGGTTTTCTTAAGTGCAAGCTTGGATTCTAGGTCTAAACAAAGGGTTTAGCATTTGTTTATCATCATCTTCACGCATCCTAAGGTCTACTGGAACTCTATTATATTCTTTAAACTTTCATGATATGCATTGTTCTATCTATTTTAGTTGAATCACTATTTAAGTTTTTATTCATAAAAATGAAGTTTGCACTTGTAATGGTCATTTTGTATACTTATATGCATGTGGTGTTATTACTTATATCATACTAAAAAGGATGAGAAAATATTGAATCAAGTCATTTTGGTGTAAAAATGATTATGGGTTAATTAGGGTTGTTATGATTTCTTAATATGTTTTAAGTTAAAGAAATATAATATTGACAAGTTAATATTGATTATGGACTTATGATAATATTATATGATCACTAAAATAAGGATATAATAGAAGTATACATATTGTACACACTTGGTTAATGTATAAAGGTTCAAGTATGAAGTTGAAGTAAAAAGACACTTAAGTAAAGTTATGTTTTCATAAGATGTGATGACTTGTACATTTTGATAACTTGGACATATGAGGATTATTATGGACAAATGGACTCTAATATATGTATGATATATAACATATATGATATATAAGACATGTGGTGAATTACAAAATTGAAGAGTATGAAAACAAAGGTTGAAAATGGACTTATCAAACAAACACCAACATTCTGTCCAAATTCGTGTATAAGACATACTCATTTTATGTTTTTATAAGATAATACATTTCACGACGATTCCGAAAAGGTAAGAAACTTGTTAAACGGATTAATAACAAAAGTTTACGTTAAAAACGAGTTTATTCGTAATTAAACGAGTTTTATAAAATAAATATTTTTCTAAAATTTATATCAAACAGCAATTTTGATTATTTTTAACAAATAAATACTATTTTTAGGATTCCAAATGATAAAATCGTAATTTTCAATTAATATCGAACGAGTTATGAATTTCGCGAGTTTACGACAAATAATACTTTTATAAAACTATTTTTATAAAAGTTACTGTTCATGACAGAAAGTTATATTTTTGTAAACCTCATAAAATTATAGAACTTTCAATTACGAGATCGTGCTCGAAAGAATCGCTAAAAACGGAGCTATAACGAATAAAATACGACATTTACGGGTTTTACGACAACAAATACGATTTAAATAAAACTTACGTCTGATGTGAACAGTAAAAGTTACTGTTCACCAGGAGGTCAAAATATGGAAAATGTCCAAAATTATGATAACTCGTCATAATACGAAAAGATTGGCAAAAGAAAACGCAAGAAACGGATTAGAAACTTAAAATTATGACCGATTTTACCATAATATATTATAACATTTTAATTTTATAAACATGTTTTCACTTAAACATTTAGATGGTGATTAGCTATATAGACTTATGCATGGTGGAAGTACTTAATGTGATTTAGGTTGCATTTGATCAATTCGCATGGCGCGTTAATTGTGATATACTTGGCATTACTCACTCAAGGTGAGTTCATAGCCCCACGTTTTTAACTGCTTTTTGTTTTACCAAATTTTTTGGGTTGGAAAAACTATGCAATGCTTTACAATCGGACATAATAGATTTAAGTTTCATGTTATGATTACGTAGTTTGCCCTAAGTAGCGATAACCCATAACCTGAAGCCAATTATCATGACTGTCATCACTGACTGTGAGCGCGAATGTTATGAATAGATCTATTGGTTTTGACAACCACCGTTCGGGGTGAATAGCTATCGACTGGACAAACAACTATACCATTCGGATATAGGAGTTAGCGGTTAGAAACATCACCACGGGCAATGTAAGGCATTAATTTGGTAATCATACACGCAAGTCTTTAGTGTCATAGCTTAGAAGCAACGTAATTACAATTAAAGATGTGTGCACTGTTTGCATTATCATACACTTAGGATTTTTTCTAGGGGATCAATAAGCACAAGGTGTAAGTATACATTGTTGTTTTGATTTTGTATAATGCATTAAATATTAATGTCTCGATTCATTTTGTTATCTGTTATGGGCTGAAAATCTTTGTATTTTTGATCAGTGAACAAGTTAAGCTTTGGGCTTATAAAACAATTACTTTGTATAAATCCCAATGTATCATTTTCAACGACTTATTGTCGTTCTATATATATCTTGTGTTATTGATCTGAGAAGTAACACGCCCCGGACCCTTATTCCGCTGCGACCTAATTTGGGGGTGTTACAGATTGGTATCAAGAGCCAAGGTTATAGAGAACCAGGTCAAATGTTTTTTTGCTGGACTATAACCGTATTTCAAACAACGAAATCATACAACAGGGTTTGTACCGAATATACATATGTGCATACAATCATGCATACACTACTTGTTGCATAGTTATTTACTAGATGCAATTCATTAATTGATATACATGTTATGAATAAATGTATATGCTATTAGAGTCTTATATAATATTACTCAATATAAAATTTATTTCTATGGTCACATAAGTCATGTCAGCCTGAATCCGGTTACCTATACTTCTGTTCACTCTGAGGCACGACCTTTGGAGTATTCATTGAGGAACTTACGAGGATGGACTTCCCGATAGTTTGTGGAGCAGCACCACGTTCTCTAGAGTATGTACCTTGAGACCATGTACACAGTGTACATTCTAGCCTGAGCATCCTGAGGATTTAGTGCCACTGAGGATAGGCACCTAACCTCCATTACCACCACCTTTTAGCTTTCACGTAGCCCGACCCCCATACTAGAGCAGCCATTAGGCCAGATGAGAGCACCGCACCATCCACCTATCATTCACTACTCCATCAGGGACCAACCACCAAAGTTACCTATACCACTACCTGCCACCATTTACTTGCGCAGAGCTGATATTACTACAAGGCTGACACCAGCTCAAAAGAGACTATTACTTACTCACCAACCTGGGTGTGAATTAGGGAGAGTTCTCCTACTGTTGCTGCGAGACAACCAGGACCCACTTAGAGAACCAGACTCCGAGATACTGAGAGAGAATGACGACCGCCTTAGAGTTGGTCAACAGGAGGGTCACTTACCAGGTAGATGTTTGCACTAGAGAGAGTTCAGAGTTTTGCATACGACATCACGATGCCCAGAAGGATCGTGCAGCTGTAAGAGCTGAGATTGAGGTATTGAGGAGAGAGAGACTTGCTTACGGCAAGATATTATGGAGACTCGTCAGGCCTGGCTAGGTCTGAAGCTCACTGCCGAGCATTAGAGAGCAGAGTTACAGTAATAGTAGACTGAGGTGCATCGCCATGAGTAGCAGCGTCAGGCCGCAGATGATTTGGCTGTTCAGCATATCATGCGTACCCAGGCCCTGGAGGCTGGAGCACGCATTGACACATTGGAGGACACTGGTAGCAGTTCCTAGACTTTGGTTATGATTGTAGCTACTATGCAGTCTGATAGTATTTATGGGTTTACCCCAGCTACGCAGGCGGTAAATAAGATCTTTTTTGTTTTGGTTAGCTATCCGATAGATCTTTTATTTCTGATTAGCTATCCTGTATAGCCTACTAAGTATTACGGGTAACTCCGCTAGTCGGGCCTATGTCCAATTTTCTTTTGTAACCTAGCAATAGGGAAGCATTGTGTACTAAACAGATCATGTATATTTCCAGATTATATATGGAATGGATGTATTATGTCATGTCTATAATCGAATTTGTGGTGAATGAATGTCGATTTGGTTATATCATTGTTAATTACAATTCAATTGTACATTTCACTGTGGTGAGTGATTTCACTTTATTTATCATGGATATGTCATGTCATGGTTATGATTTTATGAAATCTAACGGGTATTTGTATTTCTTGATGAATTCTGAAAATGGCACCAAACGAGCCACGATGTCAACACTGGATCACAGCAACACCGAGCCCCAACAGCAAACACACCACTGTGTCACTAATGCTCAACTCCAAGCTATGATAGACCAAGGTGTCAGTGCCGTTTTGGCCGCACGTGACGCAACCAGGAATGGCATTGACAGCCATACTTCGGGAACGGGTGTCAGGGGATCTGAACGCGTTGCTCGAGAGTGCACTTACCAGGATTTCATGAAGTGCAAACCTCTGTATTTCAAGGGCACCGAAGGAGTGGTTGAGTTAACCCAATGGTTTGAAAGAATGGAGACTGTTTTCCGCATAAGCAACTGCTCAGTGGAAAACCAGGTCAAATTTTCTACTTGTACTCTTTTAGCAAGTGCTCTAACATGGTGGAATTCCCATGTTATGACTGTTACTCATGATGTTGCATATTCAATGACTTGGGTCGATCTAAGGAAGAAGATGACTGACAAATATTGTCCACGAAATGAAATGAAGAAGCTTGAGGCTGAATTGTGGAACTTGAAAGTGATAGGTACTGATGTGGTCAAGTACAACCAACGTTTTCAAGAACTAGCACTTCTGTGTGTTAGAATGTTCCCTGAGGAGTCAGACAAAATTGAAAGGTATGTCGGAGGATTGCCCGACATGATCCATGGAAACATCGTAGCTTCAAAGCCAAAGAGCCCCCAATGCAAAATAGGCTAATTAATGGCCACTGAACTGATGGACAAGAGAGTCAGTACCATGGCGGAAAGACAAGCTGAAAACAAGAGGAAGTTTGAAAACACTTCCCGAAACAATCAGAATCAACAACAACAACAAAATAAGAGGCAGAACACAGGCCAGGCCTACACTGCAGGCAATAGTGACAGGAAATCATACGCCGGGTCTAAACCTCTGTGTTCCAAGTGTAATTACAATCATGAAGGTCCTTGTCTACCTAAGTGCAGTAACTGCAAGAGGGTTGGCCATCTGGCCAAGGATTGTAGAAGCCGACCTGCAAATGCTAACAACAACAACCGCAACAACAATAATAACATAAGGGAAAAGGTTATTCTATGAGTGCGAGCTCAAGGACATTTTTAAGATATGAAAACCTGCCCAAAACTTAGAAACAATGACCGTGTTAATCAAGCCTGGGAATGACAGAGCTCCAACGAAGGAGTCTGTGGATGGAATGCGGGGGCAAATCCAGACAACGTTGTTTGTGGGGTAACGTTCCTCTAAAAAACCGCTATGCTTATATTCTTGTATGATACGGTTGCCGATCGAAAGTATAGTGTCTACTGCATTTAGCTCCCAAATCGACATCACGCCATCTACCCTAGATCACTATTATGATGTCGAACTAGCTGACGGGAGGATAATTGGGTTAAACACTCTACTTAGGTTGCACATTAAACTTCCTAAACCACCAATTCAACTAAACTTAATGCCTGTAGAACTTGTAGTTAGTGATGCTAATAATCAGTATTTGATTGGTTGGCGAAATACCAAGCGGATCATAGTTGTGTGCCGAAAGATTGTATTGCAATCCTGGAAAAATAAAACTTGATCATACACGGTGATGGAATACCCAGGTGGAAATATGACATGAATTAAACATCATTTCCATGCACTAAAACTCGCAGAAGTACATGGAAAAAAGGTTACCTATCTTTCTGGCACATGTTACAACAAAAGATATTTAGACAAGTCCGTGAGGAAGAACACTTGAGAATGAAACCAATAGTTCAAAACTTTCCTGAAGTAATTCCTAAAGAGCTTAGCTGTGTCTTCCAGTGACTCGACAATTGAAGTTTCAAATTGATTTTGGTACCTGGTGCTGACACCTGTGGCACGGCACCTTATCTAATAGGCGCCTTCACGAAATGAAAGAATTATATGTAGCATCAGAAAGAGCTATCTGACAAAGGCTTTAAAAGACCCAATTCTCACCCCTGGGAGCTCTGGTCAATGTATTGTAAGAAGAAGACGGATCATTTCGGGATGTGCATTGATTTACCGTGGTAAATAATAAACAACGGTAAAGAACCGTTTATCCGCTCCTAAAATTGATGATTTATTTTATCAGCACCAAGGGTCGAGTGTTTTACTCGAAAATCGACCTAAGGTCAGGTTAATCACCAAATAAGGGTTCTAAGAAGAAGACACTTTCGAAAGAACTGCCTCAAAACTCGTTATGGCCATTACGAATTTCAAGTTATGCCGTTTGGTTTGACAAACGCACCTGCCGTATTCATGGACCTTATGAACCGGGTATGCAAACCATATTGGATAAATTCATAATCGTCTTTATTGACGATATTCTAATATATTCGAAGAACAAGGAAGAACATGAAAAACACCTTAACAAATCTTAAATTGCCTAATAAAAAATAAAAAACATAAAGAAGGAGGATTTGTATGCCTCTATTTTTTCCAAATGTGAATTTGATTCCTAAGGTAAGTTCCTCGTTCACTGTACTAAACGAAGTGAAGGAATTCATTGGATTCCAGCCAAGTTTGAATCCATCAAAGATTGGACATCTCCTAAGTCACTCAAGGGAGATTCGTCAATTAAGGTCTTGCTGAGGGGGGTATTACCGAAGATTCATTGAAGAGGTTATCAAAGATCGCCAACAATGACTAAGCATAACCAAAAGAAGAACAAGTTTAGTGGGGCGAATAAACCCAGAAGCACTTTTCAACTGTTGAAGCAAAATTTATGCAGTGCGACCAATCCATGCATTACCTGAAGGAAGCGCAGATTTTTTTGTTTCCCATCGCAATATTGTGCCGCTTCAAAGAAAGGTTTGGGCGCTGTGTTGATGCAAAGAGAAAAGGTGATTTCTTATGCATCACGCCAGTTAAAGATTCATGAGAAGAACTATACAACTCATGATTTAGAACTTGGTGCAGTGGTGTTCGCTCTCAAGATCTGGAGACATTATTTATATGGAACTAAGTGTACGGTGTTCACCGATCACAAGAGTTTGCAACACATCTTAGATCAAAAAGAGTTGAACATAGCAAACGCCGATGGTTAGAGTTTGCTAAGTGATTACGATTGCGATATTCGTTATCACCCAGGAAAGCAAATGTCATTGCTGATGCTTTGAGCAGGAAAGAACGAGAACCACCGTTAAGAGTTCGAGCCTTGGTCATGACTATTAGCTTGGATTCTTCCCACAATTATAAATGCTCAGACCGAAGCGCGAAAACCAGAGAACATTAAGAGTGAAGACGTTGGGGGAATGTTGATTGAAAATGCTAAATTTCCAGAAGCGATTAGAGAACAAAAGTTGGAACCACGTGCGGATGGAACCCTGTGCCTCAATGGCAGGAGTTGGTTACCTTGTTATGGCGATTTGCGGACTGTGATCATGCACGAGTCCCACAAATCAAAATACTCTATTCATCCGGGTTCCGACAAAATGTACCAAGACACGAATCATCTATTGTTGGCCCAACATGAAAGTCGACATACGCCACTTATGTTAGCAGTGTTAGACCTTGCTAGGTCAAGAGACCGAAAAATCAAAGGCCATCAGGATTGTTGGTACAACCTAAGATACCTGAATGGAAGTGGGACAACATCACCAGGATTTTGTCCACGAAGCTTCCTAATACGTCTCAAGGCTATGAACACAATTAGGTGTAATCATTTGACCGACTCACTAAGTCTGTAATTTTTACACCAATTAGAGAGACTGATCCTTTGGATAAACTTGCAAGATTGTACCTAAAGGAGGTGGTCACGAGGCATGGAATACCCGTCTCAATCATTTGCGATCGTGACCCGAGATTCACATCAAATTTCTGAGAGGTCCACTCCAGAAGCTTTGGGTACAAATTAGAAATGAGTACTGCGTACCATCCACAAACAACGGCAAAGCGAGAGGACCATTCAAACTTCTCGAGGAATAATGCTGCGTGCTTGTACTCGATCAACTTTGGAAAAGGGTTGGGTAACACATTTTGCCATTGGTCGAGTTCTCATATAACAATAGCTATCACGCTAGCATCAAGGCCGCACCATTCGAAGCACTTTATGGGCGAAAGTGTCGTTCACCTATTTGTTGGACGGAAGTTGGAGAAGCTCAAATACTCGGTCCAGAACTAATTCAAGAGACCACTGGAGAAAGTCATCAAGATCCAAGCAAAGATGCAAGCCGCTCGTGATCGACAAAGAGTTTACGCCTTACTTGAAACGTAAACCAATGAATTCTAAGTCGGGGAAAAGTTTCTCATAAAGTTTTGCCTTGGAAATGGTCATACATTTTGGAAAACGGGGAAAGGTAAACCCTCGGTATGTTGGACCTTTAGGGTGATAGAAAGGGTTTGAGAGTTGTTTACAAGCATGACTTCCCCAGAAAGGTTGAGTAAGAGTTCATAATACGTTTTTCAAACGTATCTAATCTGAAAAAAGTGTTATGCCGACGAACCATTAGCCGTTCCGTTGGATGGACTTCATCTGATGGCAAGCTTAATTTGTGAGGAACCATTAGAAATAGTGGGCCGTGAAGTTAAACGGTTGAAGCGAAGTCGGATCCCATTAGTCAAAGTTCGATGGAACTCCAAGAGAGGTCCTGAGTTCACGTGGGAGCGTGAAGACCAATTCAAGAAGAAATATCCACACCTCTTCACCAAGACCACACCGTCGTCAATACTGCATCTGGGCCATTAGGACAAGGCTCGTTTAATGGGGGAAGTCTATAACACCCTGTGTTTTCAAGTCATTGACGACATCGATAAATCCACAATGTACCTTTTGTATTGTACGTGTTTACTTTAAATCATAAACGTTAAGTTAAATCGCGTACGTCAAATATTAGCGTTCAATGTAAACGGGCATCAAACAATTAAATGTTTACATCAAGCAAGGGTTAAGTAATTATTTTGAGAATAATTATTAACTTTGTTCATTTTATTTTTATCAGATACGTAAAGTGTATACGTTTCGCGATAAATTGCGTTTAGGCACTCCCGGAACCACCAAAACTTTTCTACGCTTCAACAAATACCCACTTTTATACCCAATACATAAAAATTTACGTCATCAACAACACATATGTCTTATAATAGCCAAATTATGGCATAGGTAACAAAGAAATAACAAAAATTCAACACTTGGTCAATGTACATCTCTTGCATTTAAAACCTAGCCATACCTTGTTACTTTGACTCATGACACAAAAACAAGAACCCTTAAAACCCTCATCTTGTATTTGAATACTATTGCAATCTTTTTGACCATCTATATCTTATATACATGCATTACTAGAAAGAGATAACACATATACATAAACACTTAGCCAAAATTCAACAAAAACTCTTCCTTGGTGCTCCATATAGCTCACGGCACAAGCACCCCTTTTTAACAAACCCATACTAAATTTTCTACAACCTATACACATCTATCCTAAGGCGTTCTAAGGTGTTTCCAACCATTGAATCACCATTTACAAGTAATAATCAAGAAAAGGAAGCTATGGATTTTATTGAAGAAAACAAGGGTTTTCTTAAGTGCAAGCTTGGATTCTAGGGCTAAACAAGGGTTTAGCATTTGTTTATCATATCTCACGCATGCCTAAAGTCTACTGAACTCTTATATTCTTGTAAACTTCATTGATATGCATATTTTATATCAATTTTAGTTGATCACTATTTTAAGTTTTTATTCATAAAAATGAAGTTTGCACTTGTAATGGTCATTTTGTATACTTATATACATGTGGTGCTATTACTTATATCATACTAAAAAGGATGAGAAAATATTGTATCAAGTCATTTTGGTGTAAAAATGATTATGGGTTAATTAGGGTTTTTATGATTTCTTAATATGTTTTAAGTTAAAGAAATATATATGACAAGTTAATATTGATTATGGACTTATGATAATATTATATGATCACTAAAATAAGGATATAATAGAAGTATACATATTGTATACACTTGGTTAATGTATAAATGTTCAAGTATGAACTTGAAGTAAAAAGACACTTAAGTAAAGTTATGTTTTCATGAGATGTGATGACTTGTAAATTTTGATAACTTGGACATATGAGGATTATTATGGACAAATGGACTCTAATATATGTATGATATATAACATATATGATATATAAGACATGTGGTGAATTACAAAATTGAAGAGTATAAAAACAAAGGTTGAAAATGGACTTATCAAACAAACAACCAACATTCAGTCCAAATTCGTGTATAAGACATACTCATTTATGGTTTTTTATAAGATAATACCATTTCACACGATTCCGAAAAGGTAAAAACTTGTTAAACGATAATAACGAAAAAGGTTACGTTAATAACTAGTTATAACGTTAATTAAACCCGGAGTTTATAAAATAACTTTTATAAAATTTATATCAAACAGCAAGTTTGATATTTTTAACAAATAATACATATTTTTAGGATTCCAAAATGATAAGAATCGTAATTTTTCAATTAATAACGAACGAGTTATGAATTTCGCAAGTTTACGACAATTAATACTTTTATAAAACTATTTTTATAAAAGTTACTGTTCCAGACAAAGTTATATTTTTGTAAACCTCATAAAATTATAGAACTTTCAATTACGAGATCGTGCTCGAAAGAATCGCTAAAAACGGAGCTATAACGAATAAAATACGACATTTACGGGTTTTACGACAACAAATACGATTTAAATAAAACTTACGTCTGATGTGAACAGTAAAAGTTACTGTTCACCAGGGGGTCAAAATATGGAAAATGTCAAAAAAGATAACTCTCTATAACAAAGAGATGGTGCATAAAGAAAACGCAAGAAACGGAATAGCAACGTGAAGTTATGAACGATTTTACCAAAAGTATGTTATAAACATTTAATTTTATAAACATGTTTTCACTTAAATATTTAGATGGTGATAGCTATAAAACTTTATGCATGGTAGGAGTACTTAATGTGATTAGTACTTATTCGACCTTAATTTAATTAGGTTGCATTTGATCAATTCGCGTGGCGCGTTATTTGTGATATACTTGGCATTACTCACTCAAGGTGAGTTCATAGCCCCACGTTTTACATGCTTTTGTTTTACAAAGTTTTTGGGGTGAAAAACATGCAATGCTTTACAATTGGACACAAGTGGTTAAGTTTCATGTTATGATTACGTGTTGCCTAAGTAGCGATAACCCATATCTGAGCCATTATCCTGAACTTTCAATTACATGGACTGTTAGCGGCGAAATGTTATGAATAGATCTATTGGGTTTGACAACCCCGTTCGGGTGATTAGCTATCACTGGACAAACGAACGTATACCATGTCGAATATAGGATGTTGCGGGTTAGAACATCACCACGGGCAATGTAGGCCATTAATTTGGCATTCATACACGTCAAGCTTCAGTGTCATGAGCTTAGAGCAACGTAATTACATTTATATGATGTCTGCATCTGTTGCATTATCATACACTTGGGAAATCTTGTGGTCCTACAATATATGATTTATCAAACCTATGAATTCACCAACATTATTGTTGACGTTTTAAAGCAATGTTTTTCAGGGGATCAATAAGCACGAGGTGCGATGGATACATTGGTGGTTTTGATTTGGATGTCATGCATTAAAGATTTTGTCGCATTTCATTTTGTTATCTGTTATGGGCTGAAAATCTTTGTATTTTGATCAAGTGAACAAGTTAAGCTTCGGGCTTATGTAACAATTACTTTGTTAAATCCAATGTATCATTTTCAAACGACTTTTTGCAATCAAGCTCAAGTTCAAACTCTTATAATGTGGCGTTTGTATCTTCAGAAAACACTAGCAGTACTAATGAAGCAGTTAATATTGCTCATGAAGTTTCTACTGCTAACTCACAAGGACAAGCTTCTTCCTCATCCTATGCTGATGATGTCATGTTTTCCTTCTTTGCCAGTCAATCTAATAGTCAACAGTTGGACAATGAAGACCTGGAGCAGATTGATACTGATGATCTTGAAGAGATGGATCTCAAATGGCAGGTGGCCATACTTACCATGAGAGTGAAGAGATTCTTAAAGAAGATAGAAAGAAATCTAAACTTCAATGGCAAAAAAACTGTTGGCTTTGATAAGACAAAGGTTGAATGTTACAACTGTTACAGGAGAAGTCACTTTGCTAGAGAATGCAGGGCACCACGGAATCAAGGGAATAGAAATGGAGATGTTCCAAGAAGAATTGTAGTAGAGACTCCTGCAAATGCCTTGGTTGTTCAAGATGGGTTAGGTGGTTATGATTGGAGCTTTCAGGCTGAAGAAGGACCCACAGACTTTGCTCTAATGGCCCATTTGTCTTCAGGTTCATCCAGTTCATCAAGTTCAGACTCTGAGGTATCCACTTGCTCCAAAGCTTGCTTAAAATTCTATGAGTCCTTAAAAAACACTTTGATAAACAGAAAGAGCAGCTTAAAAAATCTAACCTAGAAATTATAGGTTATCAATTAGGCTTAGAATCATTAGAAGATAGAATTGTTGTTCATCAAAAAAAATGAAGCTGTTTATGAGGAAGACATTGCATTTTTGAAATATGATTTTAAGGTAAGAGATAATTCTATTACATAGCATAAAAATCAGTTAGCAGAGACTTTAAGAGAAAATGATGATTTGAAACTCAAATTAGAAAAGTTTGAAACATCATCTAAGAATCTAATTGATCTATTAAACAGTCAAATAAGTGTTAATAACAAGACTGGTATTGGTTTTGACAGTCAAATGACTGAAAATGAACCGCATGATATTCATAAGAATAATAGTGAAGTGTTTGAAAGTGCATCTGATAGTAGTGTGAATGAGATTGAAGAGGAAAATAATCAAGTAAATTTCCTTCTCCCTACACTAGGAACTACGTGCCCTCAAGACCTGACTTGTCCTTTGTTAGATTAGATGATTCTGTCTGTAAGACTAATGTGAGTCAAACTATCACTAGTGTGCCTAGGAATGAATCAACTGCATCTAAGTCTAGTAAGGATAATTTGGAACAACCTAAAGATGTTAGGCCTAGTGCACCTATTGTTGAATAGTGAGAGTCTGATAGTGATGATGACTGTGTGACTAGACCTTCAATTGAACAAAATAAACCTAGTTATGCTAAAATCAATTTTGTTAAATCAAATGAAAATACTAGAAAATCTGTTATTGAACAAAACACATATAGGCAAGCTGAAAACCTTAGGAAAAGTCAGAGTCCTAGGGTTGATAAAAGAAATTGGAATGGACTAATAACTCAAAAACTAAGGGATGGTTTTGAGTTCAATAAGAAAGCTTATTTTGTATGTGAAAGTTTTAACCATTTAATTAAGGACTGTAACTTTTATGAGAATAAATGGTTTGAAAATATATGTTGAATAATATGGGAAGGATTACTGGTCAAAGGGAAGTTAGACCAGTATGGAACAATGCTCAGAGGGTGAATCACCAAAATAAATTGACTCACCCACATCCTAAAAGAAATCTTGTTCTAACTGCAGTCTTAACAAAGTCTGGCAATGTACTAGTTAATATTGCTAAGCAAAGCTCCTCAAGAGCAGCAGTATCAAATAGTACTGCCAGATATGTTAATATTGTTGCATCTAGACCAACTATGAATGGTGCAAAACCATGTTCAAATGTTTTTCATAAGTCACATTCATCAGTTAAGAGGACTATTTATCAAAGAACAACACCTAAAAACAGTGATTTTAAAGAAAAAGTTAATACTGCTAAGGTAAACAATGTAACTACTGCTGGGACAAAAGCAGTAGTTAGTGTTATTCAAGGACATGAGGAAAATGTTGTTAAGTCCTCAGCATGCTGGATTTGGAGACCAACAGGAAAAGTAATTGACCATATCTTCAAAGACAGTGGATCATACATGCCTAAAAGATTTAACTATGTTGGTCCTCAAGGCAGACTCAAGTCAGTGATGGCTTGGGTCCCCAAGAGAAACTAATTCTCTTATTTTGAGTGCAGGGTAATCCACAATATGCTTTACAGGATCAAGAGATTTTTGATAGTGGATGCTCTAGGCATATGACTGGGAACAAGTCCTACCTAACAGATTATCATGACATTGATAGAGGATTTGTTGCATTTGCTGGAAGTCCTAAAGGAGGTAAAATTACTGAAAAAGGTAAAATTAGGACTGGGAAATTAGACTTTGAAGATGTATACTTTGTAAAGGAACTTAAGTATAATCTTTTCTCTGTCTCACAAATGTGTGACAAGAAAAACAGTGTTCTTTTCACTCAGACTGAATGTCTTATTCTATCTCTTGATTTTAAGTTACTTGATGAAAGTCAAGTACTGCTTAAAGTTCCTAGACATAATAATATGTACAGTTTTAATTTAAAGAATGTTGTTCCATCAGGTGGTTTGACTTGTTTATTTACAAAGGCTACAATAGATGAGTCTAATTTATGGCATAGGAGGCTTGGTCATATAAACTTTAAAACTATGAACAAACTTGTGAGGAGAAACCTTGTTAGAGGTTTGCCTTCAAAGCTTTTTGAAAATGACCTTACATGTGTTGCTTGTCATAAGGGAAAGCAGCAAAAAGTCTCCTGTAAGACCAAGCTTGTGAGCTCTATCAGCCAGCCTTTACAAATGTTGCATATGGATTTGTTTGGTCTAACATTTGTAAAGAGTCTAAATAAAAAGTTGTATTGCCTTGTTGTCACTGGTGACTTTAGTAGGTTTAGTTGGGTTTTCTTTTTGGCCTATAAGGATGAGACTAGTGGAATCCTTAAAACTTTTATCACAGTCATAGAAAAACAAACAAATCATAAAGTTAAAATTATTAGGTGTGACAATGGAACTGGGTTTAAAAATAGTGAAATGAATCAGTTATGTGAGATGAAAGGAATCAAAATAGAATTTAGTGTTGCTAGGACTCCACAACAAAATGGAGTAGCTGAAAGAAAGAATAGAACGCTAATAGAGGCAGCTAGGACTATGCTAGCAGATTCACTATTACCTACTACATTTTGGGCTGAAGCAATTAATATTGCTTG